>JBBPBX010029065.1:9919-36123 GCA_038048925.1 Garcialebias charrua | reverse complement strand
CTAGGGAACGGAATGCAGACACCACCTTGTGCCTTGGCCACGGTAATTATATACTTTTATTGGATAAACGCTTTTACAACCTCAGACAAGATTGTTGTGACAACTAAAGAAGGAGACATTATTCTCTGCCACTGTGACGAGCAGGTTCGTGAATTGAAGAGAATTGAAGAGCTTAAAGGAACACCTTGTGGTGATAAGTGTAAGACTCAGGTTGTAAAAAGCCAAGGACAGAATAAATACCTTAGTGTTACATACAGAGAGTGTGGATATTCTAACACTTCTGGAGTAGCGTTACCTGGCTATTGTGATTGAAAAGCGGTAATAACAGCCCAACAGAGAGAGCAGCTAGAAGATTGGGAAAAACATATCATCCACAATTATTGTGGAATTTTAAGAAGAAAGAACCGTATCACCTATTATTGGTTTAGGAAAATAACAATCTAGAATCATGACTACTGAGGATTGTCAGACAACCACTGAATCCATAGAAGTGAGCACTCCTATTTGGGGGTCGGATGCTACTACAGTACCCACCACCAAACTCTGGCCTCCGTGCCCTGCTTATTTTAAAGGGAGCTCGGTAGAATATTTTCTGATAATGACAGCATGGATGTGCTACTGCCATACCGGGGAATGGGGCAGGGGAAAGCTTATGCGAATCCCGGTGGCCCTACAGGCCTATGCTAAGATGGTGGTGACCCATGTAATACTCAAGAGAGCTGAAATTATGCCACATCTGTTTGTCGTCTACTTGCTGGGAAGAGTGAATCCTTCGTTTCGACAGGGAGTGGTAATCTCTGATGGTAGATACTGTTGTGGTAGCCCTTGAGTGTGCAGCTGGGCTTACTCCCCTACTCATCCCCCGAACCAACTGTGGAAACACGGCCGGTAGAATAGTAACAGTGGTGATGGAAGCGACCATCGCCATAACAGTGGTGGCACACCTGCTTTATCAGACTCTATCTCTGCGACCCCAGAACAGATACCGTTGGTCTCTAAAGTTGGCTGTTTTGATTGGATGGGGCCTGGTGTGGGGAGTCTGCTCCGTGCTTTACTGGGTCAGTCTCTGCACCACGGTGCCTATCGTGGCCTGGATGATGACCTACGGGGCCATCTTCAAGCTCACCCGTAGACCGCTCCCTGCTGAACCAGAGGCAAGCGGAGATCGTGGAATCTCCGTAGATCGAGACATCTGAGTTCCTGGCAGATACAGAAACCCAATCATTATAACCAACATTACTTGAACCCCTTGCTTATGCTAATTTTTTATTTCTTTTATTTTCTTATTTTTGTTGATTCTTGGATTACTTTTATTATTATTATGGAATGTCTTGAACTCGGTCTCATCTCTTCGAGAAATGCTCAATGGTAGACGCCGAAGGCGCAAGGTCCAGGATGGACCCCAAGGCCCGGCAAACGTAGTTGAGTGTTTCAAGAGGCGATGAGGTCTAAGAGTATTGTTGTGTATTCCTTTAAAAAAATAAAAAAATAAAAAAATAAAAAAATACATATATATATATATCCTAAAAAAAATAAATAAAAAAAAATAAAAAAAAACATAAGATATATTTCTCCTAAAATGATATATTCAAAAAAAAAAAATAAAAAAAAAATAAAAAAAAATTAATGAAGAAATGAAAAAGGAGAAAAAGATGATTGTTTGAACATTGAAATGCTGAATGATACTTCTTTTGAATGTAAAATGAAACATTATGGAACAAGTCCTGTCACATCCCCTATTGCTATTACAGGAGCCTGAAGTGCCTTGCTGTTTCTGTCACCGTGGATTGACGGAAACCAAATACCTTTGGGCTGTTGGGTCGTTCTGGTGGTGCCACAGATGTCATTCCAATGTGGTGGCTACGGCTGTAGTGAACGGAATCCTGGTCCTGGATGAACCAGACAGCCTACCCAAAGTGCCAGTAGAGGTGTGCGTGACCACTGAGAGCACCTGTAAAGTCATCTGGACCTCGGCGCTGAGGGCTGCACCCTATCTGGCGATAGGGGCAATTCCAGCAGGTGCCACATACCACCCGGTGGTAGCCAAGACGTGGGAACATCTTGACAACGGAACCAGGTTCGTGGCCATTCATCTGTACACCGGGTTGGCGTTGGTCCATGGCCCAGCCTTTGAGGTCACACAAGACCCACCAGAACCTGTGCCAAAGGGGGTGTCTGCCTCATTGGAGACGGGCATGGGAACCAATCCCTCTTTGGCCCCAACGCATGAGGTGACCGTAACCCAAGGCCAAGCTGTAGGGTCACAAGAAATCAACTTGGCACCATCCCTAGTGGTGGCAACTCCACATCAGAGCCCAGCAGCAACTCCCCTCCGTCCTGAATCCCCTGAGGCTCAATCTGAAACCGAGCCTATGGATGTGGCTTCCCCTAACCAACCCATCCTTGTTCGTGAGTGCCCAGAGTGCCCAGAGTGCCCTGAAATGTGCGCATTGGAGTCACTGAACCGCTTCCTGGAACACTTTGGGAGCAGTGAATTGGGTCCATCGAGCTCCACCGGGTCCATAGACACTGATTCCTTTGACCCAACCAGTCCTGAAGGGTCAATCCCCACTAACGTGCTGTTAATGGAGGATTCAACCTAGGCCCACAGTCCCCAGACGAGTCACCCACGGTCATCCAAGCACTTCAAGAACAACCACAACAAGTGCCGGATGCTTATGAATATATGCAATCAGATGAAAGATGGTCTGTAATCGAACCAGTCACTCCTGTGGGGTCTCCCATGATTGATGATAGCTCAGACCCTATGTTCACTGTGACCATTCTCCCCTCGCCTGTGCAGAGCCCAGCTCCTGTTCCAGTGGAGGATCGAGAGGGAGTCCGTGCATCAGGACCCGAACGAATCGCCACACCCTCGGTGGAGGAGCCAGAAGGAGACTACGAGCTGCAGGTGTTGGATTCCTGGGATGCAGCTGAGGATGAGAATTGCAACATGGGACCAGGCGACATAGAGGATCCCGAAACTGATCCAGAGTCTCAGAGTGATCTCGATTATGATGAAGACGATGATGTGCTGACCGGGGAGGCGATTGACGAAAACAAGGACTGGCTTAAAGTTCAATAACATGTGTAGATTTTAATTCCAAGGATCGGGTGTCGAGTAAGGTGAAGTTATTGTTGGAATTCAAACCGACACACAGCATTGTTATGGTGCAACTCATGAAAAGATGTATTCTGTACTTATCGGACCTTGCTCTAAAGGTGCAGCTGTAAGGAATATTTAACACAGAAGGAGCCTTATGATAGCACACCACCATAGGTAAACAGCTAGTGCAAGCAACCCATCCATACACACACACAGGCGTGCCCAAAGAAACACAAAAGAACCAGAGGAAAAAGATAGAATAAATAAGAGAAGTTTGACTATGTCTTAAGGTTTACCGAAGAACAGGTTGTGAAAGACGTTTTGTAGAAAGCCACAATGAGTCCCCATGAGTAAACACACACACACACTCGCCCGCTCATACAGACAGGCAGATTGAGCACATGGGAGAACCGCAAAGAGATAGAAAGAGAATGATGGTTTAAAAACCTTAGAAAATCCTATAAAATCTGAATATTAGAAACTGTAGTCATAAAGTCAAGATGAAGTTAAGAGAAGTTAACTATGTCTTAAGTTTAACAGTTAAGAGTTGTGAAAGGCATGAAGAAAGTCACTTCCTAAAAGCAAGCAGCCACATCCTCTAATTCATACACGAACATTTTAACAGGAGCAGAGAGCAGGAGGGAGAAAACATGAGGCAAAAGACTTGTTCTAACTTTAAAATGTTTTTATCTGAACTTGGTTTAACCTTGATTGGTTTTTATAAGTAACTTGTTCTAATCAATACGATCATGAGATATATGATTTTTACCAATAATCATGGTAGATGTGTTTTAATTAATATAATCAAGTGAGATATGGTTTTAACCAATATAATCATTCAATGTGACTTTATTATGATAGAGAGTTAATCATTTTTATGATAGCAATTGTAATGATGTGTTACTATGTTTCAAAGGTGGTTTTGTGACAAAAGTGGTCTCTTGCAAAACACACATGTTGAAAAGTATAACTTGCAAACACTTTACTGGAAAAAGTGATGTAACTAACTGACCGGAGTTGTGTCAACCTCCGGCCCTGGTGAATCATCCAGCCTCGAGCAAAAAGAGCAAATTCATTTCCTAATAAGGGATCATGTAGCTTCAAGCAGAGATTGCAAGAATAGAGCAGCTCTGCCCAGAGATTGACAAAGCAAGCAAACTTAGCCAATCACAGACTAGCTATCCCCCTCCTCCTAGGGAGAAGGCGGGACTAAGATTTATATTTAAACGCCCTGTTCCTTCAGAACCGGGCTGTCCGAAGTTGTCATGATGCGGTCGAGGAGCTGTACATCAGACATCGAGTAACTGGAGCTGACCTGCTCCACTGAAGACCCAAAGCGTGGTTCAGATCGACTCCGTGCTGACAGGAGGAAGCAAGCGTCCTGTGGAGAGACTTCTTTTCTTTCATTTTCAAACTTTGAGGAAAGACTGGATAGTTTTTACCCAGACAGCCAGGACGAAGCAAAACTTGTTTCTTCAGATCAGACCAGCAGGGAGTCAGAGGTGAGCTTCAGTCCCCAGGGACTGAAGGCGACTGCTTCAGGTTTTCCTTCTCGGTCCCCAGGGACTTCGAGGAAGAAAAAGGAATGCCTGCAAGACACCTTCCTGAATCAGGTCTTCAGCTAGATTTAAATCAAATTAAATTAAATGCGGATAAAGCGGAAGCAAATAGACAATTCAATTATCTTAGGGACTTAATTGCTCGAGGTTGCTTGATAATCCGGAGGGCTCTGGGGAGATACATCCACTGGGTAAGGTTTTAAGTAAAACTCTAAACCCTGATCCTTAAGGTCAGGAGAGACGTGTGTTTGCAAAAGACCACTCTAACTCTGATTCTTAAAATCAGATGAGATGGAAATGTGAGAGTGTACTCTAAACTCTAGCTCATAAAGCTGGATGAGGAATTTTCTTATGATCAAGCGCTCTAATTCTGGTCCATAAGACTGGATGGGTATTGGAAGTGTTAACTGTGTGACATCAATGAGATGACCCTCCGAGTCTCTCCAGCCTGGACTCCAGAAAAGAACCTCCTCAAGGACTCTGTGCAGATCGAGCAGCTTAACATCGAGTCTTAAGATTGTTTGGTGAATTAATACTTTTCCTTTACCTATAATCGTAATAATTAATTGTACTGTTATGCTGTAACGCTGATCCTTCCCTGCAAAATAATTAATTAAAATAAACAAAACGTAAAATTCTTGACTTTTATTCATCACCCACTTGTCCATGGAAATGTAAGTTTGGTTCACAATGATAACATCAAATACTAGGAGGTTTTAAAAGGTTAAACATTAGCACCTAAGGTTATATTAAAACAATACCCCAGGGTCCGATCTCCTGGATCCTAAAATTAACTGGATCAGTAACAATAGCGAGCTTAAACACGGGAGAAGCCTCCGTTAACACGAGTTGCCTTGTACTAAACCCTCCGGTCCCCGGCTGCTGAGGTAGAGGGAGGTGCAAGGTGAAAAAGGGGTGTGGCTTGTGGAAGCTAGGAGGTGAATAGTCCAGATGAATTCTCCCATCGACAGCCTTCAGTCGGAAGCTGTCCCACGTAGTTCAAGGTAATACCCAAACTCCGGGACCGGTTCAGTAGACCCTGTTAACAGGTAGGCTGCAGTGAGGGCGTGTCACGCACCTTGTGATTACCTCGCTGATTATTCAGATAAGCAAACAATATATATATATATATATATATATATATATATATATATATAAATACATATTCTTCTTTTCTATTTTGGGACAACAGATAAAAAGTGCCAATGTCTGTCTGTGTGTCTGTCTGTGTGTCTGTGTCACACATATATATATATATAGAAATACATATTATTCTTTATACAGAAGAGTGTGTACATAAGTACATACATACAGTATTGTGTCTGTGTCACATATATATATATATATATATACACCGGTATAGAAATACATATTATTCTTTATACAGAAGAGTGTGTACATAAGTACATACATACAGTATTGTGTCTATCTGAGTGATGTTGGCCACACATCCTAATGTGTATACATATAGAGGTGTGTGTGTGTGTGTGTGTGTGTGTGTGTGTAGGTTCTATTATGTGCATTACAGATGTTGTACGTTTAATGTCATGTCTGTAATAATTGTAATTACTCTTTCTCTATGCAGGTTTTTTGCTACTGGAGACTCCTACAGGACCATAGCAAACAGCTTTCGTGTTGGAATTTCCACTGTCGTCAAAATTGTTCCTGATGTGGCGACCGCTATCTGGGACTGTCTAGTGGAGGAGTTCATGGCTGTACCTACAGTGGATGATTGGATGTCCATTTCAAAGGAGTTTGAAAGTGGCTGCTCTCAAGATGTCTGTGCTGCGGTGCGTTGGATGGTAAACATATTAGGCTGAAAGCACCTCACAATTCAGGCTCAATGTTTTTTAATTATAAAGGTTCACACTCATTGGTTCTTCTAGCCGTGGTAGATGCAAAATACAGGTTCCGTATCATTGATGTTGGGGGGTATGGAAGAACCAGTGACGGCGGGATCTTGGCCAACTCCATCTTTGGTCAGGCTCTGCGTGACGGCACACTCAATCTGCCACCGGACCAGCACCTCCCTGGCGGTGGGGACAGAGGACCCCAGCCCCACGTCATCGTGGCAGATGAGGCTTTCCCGCTGCGCAGAAATTTAATGCGGCCCTTCCCAGGACGTGGGGAACTGACCAGAGAGCAACATGTTTTCAACTATCGGCTGTCACGTGCACGTTTGGTGGTTGAGGATGCATTTGGGATCTGGTCTTGTCAGTGGCGTATGTTTCGGCGTGACCTTGAAATCTCCCCTGAGGTTGTGGAGAAGTGTGTCAAAGCCACTTGTGTTCTCCACAATTTCATCCGGGGTGACGACATACCAGCACACCGTGGCACAGAAGAACCCCTTCCTGGTGTCCAGAGAATGGGAGCAAACTGTGCGGCAAGAGATGCAATTGTGGCCAGAGAGGCATTCATGACATACTTCTCAGAAGAAGGAGCAGTGGCATGGCAGCAAACAGAGTAGTCATCACCCCCACTGACCTGCAACGGCTCTGTTACGTTCCACCAAATCACCTGCAGAGCCAAGTCATTCTGAACAGTTTCTTGTTATACTTATTACTGTTGTTTAATTTAGTTCTTTATATGACAAAGTACACGCCGTTCATTGTGAACACTGTCGTATCCACATTTTCATTTGTTGAATGTGTATAATTGCATTAAAAATTACAGATGAAAATTGTGTGATAAATTTCTGTTCTGTCTTTCGGTTAGTTTTAGTTTTAAGTATTCATACATAAACGACTATTAACAGAAACGCAACTGTTTTCGGTTTATGGTGATACCTTATATAACTTACATTTCATTATATAATCTCTAATAATTACTTTTTATTAAGTAAGTAAGAAAATTATTATCTGAAGTCGTACTGAACTAGTACTGTATTTGTTATTTGGGGAAACTTTTGTGCCAACATGTAATATTAACAAAGGACCAAAAAATGAGTAGCAGACTAAAACCAAAATTTTACAGAAATAGTATATTTCTGCCCTGTTCCACTGTATTCATATGAAATCATACAAATGCCAGAAAGTGCTAGTAACAAACCTGCAATATTAAAGCTAGCTACATGAAATGTAAATTTTCTTATGTAGATTTACACCAGCCAGTTTCTCCTACGCATGTAAAGACTCGCACACCAATTCTATGTAGAAAACAGATTTATTTACAGGTAGAAAACACATTTAAAAGTAGAAAACACATTGCTATCTAAAATAAACAAAACACAGTTATTTAAAAGTAGAAAACACATTGCTATCTAAAAAAACCTAATAATATATACATATATACAAAGTGTATATGTGTGTATATATATATGTGTGTATATATATATATATATGTATGTATATACAAAGTGTGTATTATATATATATATATATATATATATATATATATATATATATATATATGTGTGTACTGTATTTAGACTTCCTCGGACGTCACTGGACCCACTCTGTCGCCAGTGGACTCCTCATAAACCATGGTGTAGATTTTATATTGAAGTCTCTCACGCTGTAATGCGGGCATACGTTTAAGGGGATCAGCCAACGACAACAGAAAATGATCTACTGCATCGAGGGGAGGTGGTGGTGGGGGCAGTGTGGCAGCCATGTCACTTCTTTTATTCAAAAATTCAAGCACATTACGCTCAAAGTCATTGCGCTGCATGGGTCCCTGCTCCCTACGGGGTCTCTTCCGCGCTGATCCTGTAAAGAACACAGTACATGTGTTGAATGTTAGATGAGCTTTCAATTAATTGTTCTTATGAGTTTACATATGTTCTGTTTGTGTGTGTGTGGGTGGGTGTGTTTTGAAGTGGGGGAGATTTTGCCACCACTGGATCAGTTGTGTGTGTATTTGTGTCTGTGGTTTTTTGACACTAAATCTACAAAAAAAGTACGATGAGAGTCACACCTGGGGCATGTGCTGGCATCACAGACGTGGTGGATGATGGTACTGGAAAAGGAGAAGACGTTCTCACTGGAGCAGGAGTTGTCACTGCGGAGGCGGTTTGAGCCAGCTCCAACACACCTACGTCAATGGTTTCTGTGAATCAAATAACAAATAAAAAATTTATTTAACTTGAAATACATATAACAACATTGCAGTATGTCTGTGAGTCACAACTTACCAAGAATAGACGAGGCCTCGAATGCTGCTGAATCGTCTTCAGCCTCCTCTTGGTCTTGCGTCTCGTCGTAAGCGGCCTGGTCCTCTGTGTAGCTGTCCACATCTGTCCTGTCCTGCATGTTGCCACTGGTTGGACGTGGCGTGACAAATGGCTTCATGAAGGACATGACCGCCATGTACTTCCATTTCACAGTGTTGTCTGCGGCTGCACCACTCCTGTTTCTGTCTCGATCCTTCTTCACTTCCTTTGCGTATGTGTCACGAAGACTTTTCCACCTCTTCTTGCATGCTTCCACTAAACAAAGGCATTGAAAAACGTTAAATGTGTTGGCTATACTTTGTGATAGCTGAAATCATTCTTATTTTTATCCAATTTGTGATGTAGTTTGAAGGTTATGATTGTTTGAACAAACTGTGAAATAAGGGGCAGATATATTAAGATTTCATCTTCTTTCTGCTCCCTTCATTTTATCCTACTTGTATTGTTGTATCTGATGAAACTGTCTTGTATTGTTCTTTTATTGATGTTTATTCATTCATTTTAAAAGAACAATACAAGACAGTTTCATCAGATACAAGAATACAAGTAGGATAAAATGAAGGGAGCAGAAAGAAGATGAAATCTTATTATATCTGCCCCTAAACATCAAATCAAAATCAAATCGGCTAGCAGAGAAGAAGAACGTTAACGTTAATAACGTTAATTGTGAACGTTAAACGTTAAACTTACCCGGTGTATTGAGTTCATCACTGACACTACGCCAGGCAACGAGCTTTTTATTTCTGTCTCTGTAGAGGACATTTGACTGGTCGTAAAGGACTGGATGGGTACACACAGCAACGATGAGTTTCTCCTCCATTGTACACAACTTCGCGCTTTCTTTCTGTCCAACAAACAATACGTCACACAGTTGCGCATGCGCACAACCGTCCCCTCGTTCCGCGTCACATAGCTCCACCCCGACTCTCCCTGATTGGTTGACACACCAACCAATCAGGTAGAGTTGAGCGGCGTTTGAACGTTTGAACCGCGAAAACTTCAGCTCAGCTGAAGCGGAACTTGGAAGCCGACGCCGGTTCACGTACACGGAAAAACGCTCATCAGCACGCTCAACACGCACGCGACCTGACGCCAGACGCCAGGAGGCATGGGTGCATGGGCGTAAGGGGTACGCGTGGGACATGTCCCCCCGCACTTTCCATATCTGTGCCCTCTGTCCCCCGCACTTTTTTGAACCATTACAACTGTCTAATCTGCTAATAGAGCTTGGAATCGTGACGTCAGCGGACCGGGATCGCGCAAAGCATCCCGGTACTTTAGGACACGGAGTCTGACGTGACCGGGGTTTGCGTTAGTTGTAGTGTGTTATCCTAGGTGAAATACGCTGAATTGGTGACTACTTGTTGTGTTGTAAACTGTCACAATCGTTCTCACGATCGCAGGGGGAGCCGTATTGCAAATGGAGTCCGTTTTTTCATCTTTCCGGCATGAAAACAACACAGAGGAACACAGGTTGCTAAGCTAACAGAGACATGGTGACATGACCTGTTAAACGAACAAACATCACTTTCAGGAGTATTTCCAGACACATGTTTGTGTGTTCGAAGCATTTCCACACAGGTAAGGTTTAAATAAATAATATTACACTTATTAACTGCTCATATGTAACACAGGATCGTTTACAAACAGCTAGCTGGCTGGCTAGCTAGATCATCTAATCAAGTTCTTTTATCTCTTCTTAGGCAAGCCAGCGTATGAATTCCTACATTGTGATCCTGACTGGGTACCCTCTTTACATCTCGGGCACACCGAAGTCAAAACAATGAACACTGCCCGATTTGCCCGTCGGACCAAGAGACACAAATCAACCACAGAGGACAACACTGCACCTGCCACACCACCAGATCTGCGTAGCCAGACATCAGAGATGGATGAAACTGCTCCTCCAGGTGTAGCTGCTCAGAGTTTTTCTGAGGATGAAACAGCCCAGGGGTCCGACGTGGTTCAAGGTGTACAGAGGTCCGAGGTGGATGAAACCGGCGCGGGGTCAAAGGGTGATGAAGCTGCACTAAAGGACAGTGCTGAAACACTGCAGGAATGTGGACTGTGTGTCCTCAGAGGTGCTGAAATTAATCGCTTGCTGGAGGAAAACAGGATCCTGAAGGAAGAGCTGTCCCAAAAGAAAATGAATGAGCAATTCTTAAAAGATGATGCAATTGTCAAGTATTACACTGGGCTTCCATGTTTGGCTGTTGTGATGGGTGTGCTGGCTCAGCTGCTCCCCTGTCTTCCACAGCCTGGAAGAAATCTTTCACATTTTCAGATGCTCCTTCTAACTTTAATGCGCTTGAGGCTTAATCTGCTAATCCAGCACATTGCACACCTGCTCTGCATCAACCGAAAGCTTGTGTCCACCACATTTAGAAAGACTATAGGTGTAATGTTTACACACCTCAGCCCTTTGGTGCACTGGCCAGAGAGACATTATTGTTTGCAAGGCCCCAGTGTTGTTTTGAAAATATGAATTATTATCTGTGTGAACATTGACTGATGAACTGAACGTGAAAATGTATCTACTTTTGCCCAAGTGTTGCTTCGATGCTGCATGCTGTAAATAAATTATTGCAGATTAATTCAGTTTGTAGTCTCTTGTTAAATAATGTTGAACATGTCTAAGTTACAGTAACACAACAGATCAACCGAGTTTACGATTATCCGTCACCACATGGGTAAAATATGTGACATTTGTAGTGTTAACAAGAATAAATACAGTTCAAATACAATAAACACAGAAAATGAAAACTTCTTGCAGATATACCCTGATGCATGCTCAATAATCCAGGTAGAAAAATCTAAAAAAGCTAAGTCTGGTCCTCTGGACATTCATGTCCAGAGGACCAGACTTAGCTTTTTTAGATTTTTGCAGATATATTTCACATTAACAATGTGCTAAAATTACATGTTAAGGTGCAATTTTATCTGATATTTGCACAACAAAGTGAGTTTTAGAAAATGTAAGCATGCTTTGCAACTAATGAGAACTAGGACCAATGAAATATCAAACAAAAATTTTGAGAATAAATTCTGATTCCCGAACCACTGAGTCAGAATAAAAAACAAATTAGCAATAGTACCTTTTGCTTATTCATCATCATCAACTTTATTCAACAGACTTGTGGTCCACAAAATTAAACATAACACACACAACACATACAGAAAGAATAAATTGTAATCATTGCATAAAAAACCTGCATAAAGTCAGAAAGCAGTGCTTAGCTGCCACTTCCTCATTCTTCAACATATCCCTCCCTCCATATGCTGCACCTAGCTAGGAAATTAGCTGTCAGTGACAACTGATTCAGCAAGACATTTTTGTGCATGTGGCACATAACCACGGCTCAGTCTCCGACGGTGCCTGAGTGAGCCCCACGCATGTCAAGTGGAACCACTGGATTTTGCAGTTCTCATTGTCACAGGCCACCATGTCATCCTTCTCCTCAGGACCTTTGCAAAAGCACCACAAACGTTTTTTTGCTATTTTCTGTTTTTTCTGTTTTGGACCAGATGAGTGTTGCTCTGATAAAGGATTATCACAGGTTGTAGAGGCGGCCGCTCTGGTAGTGACATGCTACAAGTTCTGGTAAACACACCTTCAAAAAAAACTCCTGTGATTTTGTCAAAAGGGTGGTCCAGAAGGTCACATCGGGAAATACTCGTACAACAACACAGTCTTTCTGTGACCACACCACAAAGTCACAAAAAGCTGACTTGGTCACAAACATCTGCATTTGTACCTGCCTGTAGTATTTGTGTGTTTGCTTCAAGTTTAATTTCCCATCACTTTGATAAAGACAAAAGTTGCTGTCATCTGCACAGGCCTGCATGATGAAGTTGTCGCGGTGCTTAAATGGGCATTTTATTTCCAGACATCCTTTCTCACAACATGAGCAGTGGATGATGCCATCTGGAGATGCACCAACCTCTGGAAATTCTGGATTTATTATAAATCCATTTTTCTAGGTTGAAGTTGTCATGCTGCGATGCTGACAGTTTGACGTTTCCCTTGCTTGCTCTTCATGATCGACCCCCCATTTCATGGCAGCTGTGCTTGTTGTTTTTCTGGGGTAGCACACATTGCGCACAGCTGACAGAGCTGGTCTGGTGACACTGGAGGACATAACAGCAGAGGCATTAGACTGTGCACAGTCTACTTGTCCCGTGGAACGTAGAATCACCCATGGTTGGAGTGGTGCTTCATTCAGGCGCTGAGAGTGCAGAACCTAGGGGGAAAAATAGAAAATTTCTGCTACATTAATCAACATAAAATTGTAAAATCCATTACCTTCACATCACTACTTTTTCCATAGGTTAGGTTACAAATACAGTACATTCTAAAAACCTAATAAAACTTATGGTAAATAGCCTGTTCTAAAGTAGCAGAAAAGGTATAAATTAATATTATATTGGATGGATGAATGTGTGGATGGATGGATGAATGTATGAATGTGTGGATGGATGGATGAATGTATGGTGCGTTTAAAGACAGTTCGGAAAAACGAGTTACCGCATCAAGATGCGGTAACTCGTTTTTCCGAACTGTCTTTAAACGCACCATGAACGGCACACGCTGTGACGCACCTGTTTACAAGGGGAGACCGACGTGCTGTTGGGCATTAGCTAATGTTAGTTAAATTATGACTAGTAAATACTAACAGGTAATGTTAGCTAAATTATGACTAGTAAATACCAACAGGTAATGTTAGTTAAATTATGACATATACTACAGACACTGTTAGCTAAATTATGAATTATAAATACTACAGATAATGTTGGCTAATTTATGACTAATAAACTCTTACAGATTATGGTAGCTAAATCACTAGTAATCTCATGCAGATAGTATTAGGTAAATGATGACTGCTTCATACATGCAATTACAATAGTTGACAGGTATAATAATGGTTTTACATTTCTTGCTACTTAGTTAATGCCAAGAATAAACAATCTTATTTATTTTCTTTGCAAAATTTGTGCTCACTTGCTTTCCACATAATAAAAATCTTTATTGCCACCATAGAAAGAACAATGTCAGGGAGGAGACAAACCAGAGGCCAGCAGCAGGGATGATGGTGATGCAGGGTCTTCCCAGGTAAGGACAGGTTATAACATGCTAAGAAAATGATTTATTACAGGGAGAAACGATGCAGGTTTCAGATCAGGATTTATTTACAGATACTTCAGAATTACTCTTATTCCCACTCCAAAAATATTTTTCATATGTATTAGCACAGAGAGAAGAGCATGTGTCAGGGCAAAGACCAGACTGCAGCACATTGACTGCAGATGATATCTAAATGATGATTAGTTCATACATGCCAATATATTGTTATGCTAGTTAACAAGAATATTAAGGTTGTTTTTACATTTCTTGCTAGTTAGTTAATGCCAGGAATAAGCCTTTTCCAGGTTTAATGTCTGTGCAAAATTTGTACTCACTTGCTTTCCACATAATAAAATTAATCTTTATTGCTACTATAGAATGAGCAATGTCAGGGAGGAGACAAACCAGAGGCCAGCAGCAGGGATGATGATGATGCAGGGTCTTCCCAGGTAAGGACAGGTTATAACATGCTGAGAAAAATGTATTTATTACAGGGAGAAACAATGCAGATTTCAGATCAGGTTTTTTTTTTTTTTTTACATATATTTCAGAATTACTCTCATTCACACTCCAAATAATTTTTGTCTGTATTATAGATAGCACAGAGAGAAGAGCCTGTGTCAGGGCAGAGACCAGACTACAGTACTGATAGTCAGGGACAGCCTGCAGACAGTGACAGAGAAGGGGATGGAGCTTCTTTTACCACACTAAAGCCACATCATCCAGATCCCAAGACCATTGTGTGTCAAAAGTTGGCTAATAAAACTCTAAAATTTCAGAGACAGTGGTGAGGACTTCCCTTGGCTTCATGTCATCCCAGGAGTTGCAGGAGTACTATGCTTTTACTGTCAGAAAGCTTTTTTAAAGAAGACGTCACAGCTTGCAAAAAACACAGACCAGAAATTCATTTCTACTGGTTTTAAAAACTGGAAGAAGGGCCGTGAAAGATTTGCATTACATGCTAGATCAGAATGTCACAAAATAGCCTTGACAACCCAAATCTATGAGACTAGATCAGTGGATGTGCAACTGTCTAACGTGCGGGCATCACAGCAAGAGAAGGCACGATCCTGTCTTTTAAAAATAATCCGTGCTGTGCAGTTCTTGGCAAGGCAGGGTCTAGCCCTAAGAGGGCACAATGAAAGTGAAGGAAATTTTGCACAGCTGTTGGGATATAAATCTGAGGATGATCCTGAACTAAGAAAATGGTTGAGTTCTCGAGAGGACTACACAAGTCCCAAAGTTCAAAACGAGATCCTGAGTCTATTGAGCCACTCAGTAGTACGTGAAATTGTGGAAAACATCAGGTCACTTCCACAACTGTAGTTTTCTGTGATTATGGATGGAACACAAGATGTATCAGGAAAAGAGCAGGAGGCAGTAGTGTGAGATATGCTGATCATGATCTGATAGTTCATGAAGAATTTAGAATTTTGTACAGTGGCTGTTGTTTGTTTTTAGCCACCAAGGACAAATCTGATTGAGAGAGGATGAGAAATTGAAAAATTTGTCCCCCTCACTTCTGAGATGGTGATTACGCCCTTGCGTCCACCATTGACTTTACATGGAAGCTGGAAGCTTTGGAGGTAAAAACGCTGCTGGTGTGAGCACACCATTAGTTATGAACAGAATCGGTGACAAAGGGCAACCTTGGCAGAGTCCAACTCTCACCGGAAACGAGCCTGACTTACGCCAAAATTACACCACACGTGTTACGGCTCCGCCCCGCTCCGACCTCCGCAGCAAATACGCACCCATTATAATCAATGACAGAATTTACACTGGCTCCGCACGGCGGCAGCGAGCTGCGGAGAGCGGACGGCAGTCCGTCAAAATTAGAAATTTTTCTATTTCTGCCGGACGCCGGAGCTGTGCGGAGGCACCAACAGGAAAAGGAACGAGCACAACTTCCGTATTTACAAAATAAAATCACCACGGGCGGACTAATCCTAGCTCTATACGGATTTATTTGTACAAAAATGCTGTCAAACTATCATTTATGACTACGCCTACAAACGCAATACAAGAAATAAATAAATAAAGTATTTTATTCTGAAAATGTAATACCTCACTTCCTGTTGCTCAAACCATGTCCTGTCGCTCATTTACGAGAGAAGATCAAGGCAGCAGTCTCTACTGTTGTTCTCCTTCTTCCACCGAATGAATTGTTTTGTTCTGACTTCATTATTTATCACTTGATTTATCGCGCGATCCCGCAAATCCCGCGCATGCGTCTAGGAGCGGCGCATGCAGGCGGACCTGAGCTGAGCGGAGGCAGTGGAAATTGGAGTTTGAGACGCTCAGCTGCGACCTGCGGAGCGGAGCGGACCGCAAGTAGTGTAATTTTGGCGTTACTGCCAGCGATGCGGACCATGCTCTGACACCGGTCGTACAGGGACCTAACAGCCCATATCAAAGGGCCTGGTACCCCATACTCCCGGAGTACCCCCCACAGAACCCCCCGAGGGACGCGGTCGAATGCCTTCTCCAAGTCCACAAAGCACATGTAAACTGGTTGGGCAAACTCCCACGCACCCTCCAGGACCCTGTTGAGGGTGTAGAGCTGGTCCAGTGTTCCACGACCAGGACGAAAACCACACTGCTCCTCCTGAATCCGAGGTTCGACTATCCGACGGACCCTCCTCTCCAGAACCCCTGAATAGACCTTACCAGGGAGGCTTAAGAGTGTGATCCCCCTATAGTTGGAACACACCCTACGGTCCCCCTTTTTGAATAGGGGAACCACCACCCCAGTCTGCCAATCCAAGGGAACTGCCCCCGATGTCCACGCGATATTGCAGAGTCGCGTAAGCCAACACAACCCCACAACATCCAGAGCCCTAAGGAACTCAGGGCGAATCTCATCCACCCCCGGAGCCCTGCCACCGCGAGCTTTTTAACCACCTTGGTGACCTCAGCACCAGAGATTGGAGAGCCCGACCCAAAGTCCCCAGGCTCCGCTTCCTCAGTGGAAGACGTGCCAGTAGGATTGAGGAGGTCTTCGAAGTATTCCGCCCACCGACTCACAACATCCCGAGTTGAGGTCAACAGCACGCCATCCCCACCATAAATGGTGTTGGTCGCGTACCGCTTTCCCCCCCTGAGACGCCGGATGGTGGACCAGAATCGCCTCGAAGCCGTACGGAAGTCATTCTCCATGGCCTCTCCGAACTCCTCCCACGCCCGAGTTTTTGCCTCAGCAACCACCCGAGCCGCATGCCGCTTGGACTGCCGGTACCTATCTGCTGCTTCCGGGGTCCCACAGGCCAAAAAGGCCCAATAGGACTCCTTCTTCAGCTTGACAGCATCCCTCACTGCCGGTGTCCACCACCGGGTTCGAGGGTTGCCACCACGACAGGCACCAACAACCTTGCGGCCACAACTCCGATAAGCTGCCTCGACAATAGAGGCGCGGAACATGGCCCACTCGGGCTCAATGTCCCCCGCCTCCCTCGGAACGTGTTCAAAGCTCTCCCGGAGGTGGGAGTTAAAGCTCCGTCTTACGGGAGACTCTGCCAGACGTTCCCAGCAGACCCTCACAATACGTTTGGGTCTGCCAGGTCTGACCGGCATCCTCCCCCACCATCGGAGCCAACTCACCACCAGGTAGTGGTCAGTTGACAGCTCCGCCCCTCTCTTCACCCGAGTGTCCAGGACATGCGGCCGCAGATCAGATGAGACGACAACAAAGTCGATCATCGAACTGCGACCTAGGGTGTCCTGGTGCCAAGAGCACATATGGACACCCTTATGCCTGAACATGGTGTTTGTTATGGACAATCCATGACGAGCACAGAAGTCCAACAACAGAACACCACTCGGGTTCAGATCAGGGGGGCCGTTCCTCCCAACCACACCCCTCCAGGTCTCACTGTCATTGCCCACGTGAGCGTTGAAGTCCCCCAGCAGAACAAGGGAGTCCCCAGGAGGCGCACCCTACCCTCTCCAACGACTCCAAAAAGGGTGGGTAATATGCGCTGCCGTTTGGTGCATAGGCACAAACAACAGTCAGAGCCCGTCCCCCCACACGTAGGCGAAGGGAGGCTACTGTCTCGTTCACCGGGGTGAACCCCAACGTACAGGCACCAAGATGTACCGGTAGTGTGTATGTTTATTAAGCAGTCACTGTTGTGATCCATTTTTGTTTTTTGGCATCTCACTCGTTCCACAATTTTTGTGCTATTTCAACACATCAAAATGTTCAGGACAATCCTGCTGACTTTTTTCTTTCTCAGAAAATGAATAGACCTCATTTTACATCCTTCAGATCTGTTTACAACCTTTTACATTTTGTTCTGGTTCAGCTTCCTTGCACAAATGTAAACACTTTCAGCTACTTGCAGCTAATTTCAGCTGACTTTTTTTTTTTTAGGTTTTGCGCTCCTTTCATATCTTTCTGATAACTTCTTTCTGCAAATTTCAGCTACCATGCAACTGTTTATATGCAAATTTGAGCATTCTAGCTAATTTTGGCTATTTTTTAGATAAATTTAAAAAAAACAACTTATTTTTTGGTGGTAATTTCAGCTATTAATTTCAGCCAACTGTCTTTCTGATAATTTCAGCTTATGGTCGTTTCAGCTTTATGCTAGTTAGCTTTTTCAGCTGCTATTTAGCTCTTGTGCTAATTTGAGCTTTTTCATTAATTCCATCCCTTTCTAGCCTGGTTAAAACCAGACCCTTGTCCTTCACTTACGAAGTGAAGGACAAGGGCCCTTCTGCTTCTTTCTGGTAGTTTAACTTAATTCTGCCTTTTTTAGCTACTTTTCAGCAATTTTGTTTTTGCTGACTTCAGCCTTTTTTTTTTTTTGCTTATTTCCTAGTGTTTGCCAATTTCTGCTTACTGGTATTTCATTTCAACAAATGTGCTCATTCTGCTTTTTGCTAATTTAGGCTGGTTCTTCCATTTCAGCTACGTTTCAACATGCTTCTTCTTTAGTTACTGGTAATTTCAGTTGTTTTTCAGCAAGTTCTTCTGCAATAAGCACACTGCATTCTCTAGTTTGATATAAAATGCAATTTTAAATTAAACCACAGATGCTGTTGAACATTAAAGGTGCAGTCTGCAGTTTCTGTACTTGGAAAAAATTTCAACAGGGAAAGCATTCTGATCCCTCCCCCTCAGAGCCATATATGGCTCTGCTCCAATTCAAATTCAAGCTGTTTTTATTGGCTGGTTAAAGAGCAACTCTACATCCTGTGGATCGGTAACTCCTTCCAAAATCTCCCTGAAAATGGGCGTGTCGAGAGACAAGGAGGGGTGGAGGTAGAGTTGTGCTTTTGTTCACGCCTCCACCTGCAACAACCTAAAACAAATTAAACCTCTAGCCAACAACATACACCAAGCAACAACAAAGAATAAACATGTAGATGTATTTATCTATTCCACCCATTCCATCCAAAACCAAAGGCCTAAAAAAATGAAAATAAAAATAAAACCGCTTGTCAGGAGTGAAATGCAGCACTTCCATATAAGGTATGCACTTCTCATCTCTGCAGGGGATTGGCTCTGCTTGAACCACCTGTGTGACATCACACATGAGCAGACATGTCACACATGAGCGTTTGCACAAATAAGAAAATTAAGGTGTAATCCACCAGTTCAACCCATAGAACTACCGTAAACACATTTTTAGACCAAATATTGCCAATTTACACAGATATGCACAATTATGTGAGAATAAACACAGCCATAGTGCTAGATAACATTTTAAACACATTCTAGGGAGTTTATCAGCTAAAAAAAGTTAATTTTGGGTTTAGTTCCTCTTTAAAAACCGTTTTTATTGGCGGGTCACTGTGGCTTTTTAGAAATGCTTTTAGTAACACCTGGAGAAGCAAGGGGACTATAGTTTTTTCAAAGATTACTTTGCAGTCTGTCAGGAGATAGTGACAGAGTGAAGAAATATGTTAATATATTTTTTAGAAAACTTACAGACTGCACTACAGAAACTGCAGATTGCACCTTTAAAAAAAATGTTTTTTAAAGAAGCTTTGGCTCCTTTAAAATTGACAGTTGACATTAAAAGCTAAAGAGGGAAAAAAATTTTTTTTAAATGTATGCTGTAGGTTAAATCCAGGTAAACTAGGTTACACTGCATTTTATTTTTAACCCAGTCACTTACCGGTAAGTAGAAAGAGCTCGGATTACTCCTCAAAATGACGATGTAGGTCTGCATTGTATTGAAGTCAATGAGACAAAATGTTCAATTGTGTAATTGTTTAATTTCTATCACCACAAATTTTTCTGAATATTTTCAGGCAACAGACGGGGTTCTTTCTATACACCTCATGAGTCCATCTGTTGTGGATTCCACTTCAAGTGACTCAAACTGTCCATGTTGGTAATTTGATAACTTCACATTTCCACAGGATTCTTTCACCTCAATCAGGCATAAACCAGGATGGTCGCCATCCGTGCTGCAACAGAAAACAAAGGAAAAACCTTGAAAAATAATTTTTATATTTTATGCAAAGCAAACCCCCGCATTTTACCTAGTGTGTCCGGGCAGAAGCACCACAGACAGGGTGCCGTCTGGAAGAGCATTGAAGACTTTTCTCAGCCGGAAGTCCAGTTTTTTCATCATGCGATGCATTTCCTGATCCTAAACATATTGCAAATTGGAAACTTCATAATGTGCTCTAAATAATCAAATATGAAAGGTAAACTACTACACACTAAACTGAGAGGGGAAAAAAACTGATTTACCGGAAGAGTCAACAAATCTAGACGAATACAGTAGTCCCTCACTACTTCGTGGTTCGTTTACTGCGGACTATCGCAGTTTTTTGAAATAAGACTGGACATGACACACAATTGGCTGATTAATGGATGAGCCGCACAATCGGCATGACGTTTTTATTTAAAATAAATTGTTTTAAATTATTTAGCACCTCCTGCATCTGTGTGCAGTCCATAATGCAGGATAAACTTCCTGCTGCAGCAGGAAAGTGGGCGGGGCCAAGAGCGCTTGCAGGTGGCTGAGAGCAGCAGAGGCAGGGAGCTGAAATTTAGACATTCTGTGCCCGGCCTTAGAAAGTTTAGTTTAGAAACTGTTTGGAATATTGCAAGAGAGTGGGAAGGGTTTAAAACACCTTAATACATATAAATACTAAAATTAACTGCCGGTACTTGTACTACTATTCCTACTTTGCGGTTTTTCACGACATCGCGCGGATCTAGGGTACGGCTCCCCCGCGATAAACGAGGGACAAATCCTTAGAAGTGGGGTTCTGCAGAAAGGTTAGAATCAATATCTTTGTAGATAACTTTTTGAACAACTTAAGTTTGAAAAAACAGTTTAATTCTGACAGAAATGATGAGCTAACAGCTAATCAGAGTTTTTACAACGACTCAAATATCAACGGTTATAAAATTTTTAGACCCGCCTTGTTTTGAGAAGGAAGCAATTTGCTTACGTCTCGATTCCACTGGGACTAGCTATTGGCTCATCAGTCTGGTCCAAAGTAAACCGTTTTTCCTCACGGAGTTGTTCAAATTCAGAGTCATTTACAATATGTAAGGTATTGTTCATACATTTTCTAAAGAACCCAACGTTAAAAGATCTGAACTATCACTTTAGACCAGAGTGGGCAACACTTTACTCCAAAGGGCCACATCAAGACGTTTAAAGAAATCAAAGGCTGCATAGAGAACTGGAAAATAAATAAATTTTCTTTATGAAAAATAATCTAGAAGTCTTTGTTTCAGACTTTGTCTTGTATATCTTTTAGGAATACAAGACATATTTGGTATTTGGCTCTTATGACAATATATTACCGTATACACATTAGTTTAGCATGTTATACATGTAGGCCTGTCATAACAAATTTTGCTGGCCAATTGTTGCAGAAATTATTGCGATAAACGATAATGTTTAAATTTTAACTAATGAATTGTCGAATTTTAGAAGAAATGTTGATTTGATTGGAGTGTATTATCTTTTTTGACCATCTGATGGCAGTATAAGACTGTTTGAACCAAAGGATGGATATTTGAGCAGTGTCTCTAAGACAAGACGGAGGTTTATTCTCAAGGTCAGCCTGTTAGCTTAGCTCGTAGTTTAGCTTCTCAGCTTAGCTGCTTTTAACGATCCAAAAATGTGATTTTGGACGGTTAAAACAGATTTTAAAGAGAAAGGGATGGGTCAGTGAAGAGCACCAGAGTTAAAGCTGAGCTGACATCATCTTGGAACTATGCATCATATTGCACTACATATATATGTTTTATCATTCAACTATGTTCGTTTTTGCAAACAAACTTATAAATATAAGTTTGCATTTACATATAAGAACGGACAATTTAAAACCAGACGAATTTATCAATCTAAGTGAATATTTGAGCTATTTGTCTTCAGTTTGGGAAGCAGAAAGTTAGATGAACAAGAAACAGCAGGTTCTAATTTAGGTCTGCACCCGTATTTATTTGATTTTTACCTTATCAGGAAGCGAGGAGGCTCCGAGGGGGGTGGCAGCTTTATTTATTCCATTCCCAGACGAAGTATTTCTTCTTTTGGGAAAGTGAAAAGGCTCACTTGTTCACTGATGATATTAGAACACCCAAAGGCGACACAACGTAACGGCATTTGTCAAGTTAAAAAAAAAAAGGCGAGCTGCAGGCAAGCTGCTGACAGACGCAGACTGCTTCTACGTCTCCTTACGTCACATATGCTGCGTTCGCGTGTAATCGGATTTCCCATGAATAAACACGGCACGGTTTAAAATCAATTTTAAATCAAAATTAAATATATTTATGTTTGTTTGCAAAAACGAACATAGTTGAATGATAAAACATATATACGTAGTGCAATATGATGCATAGTTACAAGATGATGTCAGTTCAGCTTTAAGCTTTTTGTCGTCCAGTGTCTTCAGTAGAAAGAGACACGGAGAAACGATAAAGCTGGAAAATGAAAATCATGCGATTAATTGATTTGTTTATCGCGACAGGCCTAGATACATGTTAGCGGAAATATGCAAAACAAACATACACATTTGTATTTCTAAGTCTTTAAGGTTTGGTCTAGTTCTGGAAACACATTAACATTAAAGTTCTGCGTAAGATGTTTAATTTAAATTTCCTTAAGCCTTCTTGATAATTTTTTTTTTAACTAAAGATATTGGGGGCCTGATGAAAATTATCTAAGGGCCACTTTTGGCCCTCGGGCCAAATTTTACTGTTAGACTTATCTACAAAACTATTTCTCAACATTGATCCTGTACACATCCTATACTGTAATCCCTGATCTAATATTTTAAAGTTATCAAAGTCCTAAAAAATGGCAATAAAAACTGTTGTTTTTCACGTCTGCTTCAGACAGCAGCTGTTGTTTTGTGCTCTCTCCTGTTGTGCAAACAATAATCTAAACCTTCACATCAAAATGCACTCAAATCAAAAGTCTGCATGGAGTTCAACAATGTCTGCACAATCTCTATACCTGTGAACTGTTTGTGTATGCTGTTCTCTGTTCCTCAGCGGTGTTCGCATTTTTTCCACCGGTTGTCATGGTAACCCATGACGGTAGGTGGGGCGGAGTCACAGATGGGCAAATAAGAAAATGGTCCTTCAGCAGGTCCTCGGAGGAGCCGAGAGCAGCACGTTTTGCCTCTGGACTCTTAAACTCTGTCAAGCAGACACGCTCGAGTAACAACCCAACGCAAAATCCAACACTGAGCTCTGAATCGAGAGAAATAAAACAAAACTACAGATTTCACTCACTTATACATGCATGTGTTGTGTGCTTTTCTGGTTTGCCAGGCAGGATGATGCTCTCCACAGGACCGAAGTGGCCAAACGTCTCTCTGACGGTTTCCTCAGACAGTTTAGATGTGAGATCCACCTCTTCGTTGTTTTTTAGTTTACCAGGTGGCAGCCCATTTGCCTTTTTAACACAAGCGGCACGGGAACATTTTGCATCTAGTGTGTCTCCATTAACCTTTGTTGAAATGTTTAAACGCTGAGCTGTACGCCGACTCAGTTTTACAACATAAAGGCTGCATCTGTTAGGTGGTTCATTCATTAAAGCCTCGAGATTCAGATCCAGGTCCAACATGGATCCATGCATGGGCCTCTGCACCTGCAATATTAAAAAAAACGCATTAAATGGAGCATAATTATATTGTAAAAGAGAGAAAGTAAAATGTCCCTAATGAATCAAAAATGCTACCTTGATGGGCTGGCCCAGGACACTGAGTCCGTCCAGAACCTTTAAAGCTAGGATTGCTCCTTCCAGCATGTCAAACTCTACCTCTGCATGGACCTAAGAACAAAACGTGAGGAAAAAATCTGAATAAATTATTAACGCTTGTCTAGAATCTATAAAAATGTGCACAGCTCAACTAGAGTACTAATGATCACCCCATATGAAGATGTAAATATGGTGAATGATAAAAAACTAAAATAATATAAAAACCCTCCAGTGAGACGTACTCTGACACCTGTGTTCAACATTTGGACTTTTCGAACTCGCCCGCAGCGACGAAACAGTCGCCTCACTTCTTTCTCAGAGAAACACGAATGGAAAGGCCCGGCAAACACGACACACATATCCCGAAGATTCGCACGCACCTGAACAATAAATGCAGCATGTTTTACGTTCCTCCAGATTCAAAGTAAATAAATAAATGAAGATAATTGCCTCACGTTCTGGTACAACTGCTGATGATGAGCAAAGCATCTTTTCCGATGGTCTGAGAACGAGGAAAACTGGAGGATGGAGAGGAAGCGGTGCTTAGTCTTCCTAAAAGATGACACCACCTGCGGATGAGAAGACGCCGTCCCAAAAATCGAGGAGACGAGGTGAGATAGTTTAGATGAAGATATCAAAGACAAAAAGGAAAAGTGTGATAAAGAATGCTTCTGATTATATTAAGACAGCACTGTGGCAGAGCAGCCTGGTACTGATATGATTTTATTTTATTTTTTTAAACAAGTCTTTTTATTAAGTTTTGCTTTTTAGAACACACACACACATAAAATAAAATAAACAAAAGAACACAGAACAATATCCCCTTCCACACTGGATCAGTCACACACACCGTACTTTCCACCGTACACGTCACTCCGCCCTATAAGTCACATCAGTCCATATTTGTCTAATAAAGTGGAAAAATCCATAAATATGTCACTTCGACGTATACGCCGCATCTATTTGTTTCTATTGTACAGCACTTTGGTTGGCCTCGTGTCTGTTTAAGTGCTCTATAAATAAATTGGTATGGTATGGTATCTATTATGCGTCACCGCTGACAACCCGGAAATGTGGGCCGGTGTTGTGCCAAAAACCGATCGGCCACCAAATGGCGGCTGTGGAAGCATGCACGGGAGGACTTTAACAAGAATTTAACAAGATTAACACTTAAAACCAATTATTTGTTTGCTCGAAATTATATTCAAGTGTGCATCAATCTAACGTTTGCTTAATAAATGCACTTTAATGGTCAAATAAACGGAATTTCAAAAATAGTTTCACTGCTGAGGTGCTGTGAAGCGGGCACGCGCAGCTTGACCAGCCACAGTATTTCTTTAAAAATTAACAAGATAATCTAAAAATTTATTTGTTTGCTCAAAATTATAGCAAAGGTGTGTCTCAGTCTAACATTTGCTTAATAAATGTAGTTTAATGGTCAAATTAGCTGCATTTCGCCGGGGCTGTGCAGCAGGATTGACGGTTGATCCAAGCAGCAAGCAGAACCAAACTGGGATCTATGGCAGGTCGACTGAGTCATTAATAGCTGGTGAAGATTCTCAGTCATCCAGGACATGGTAAATTCAAAAAAAGTTCAAGAAAAAAACAGCAAAGTGTAAAAAATTAAGTCCAGTTGTTTTTGTCTTGAACTTTTTTGAATGTGTCATTATAGCCACATTTACCTATTACATGATACAACCGCATGCCATATTACTATCACTATTCTCCTGGCATCAAGTGGCTCAAACTGGTACTGCTCAATTTTTTTTTTTCAGTCAGAATGAATGAAAACGGTCATATCTCAGCCAAAATGTGGTTTATAAATATGGGGGAAAAATCCATTAATACATCGCTTCGGCCTATAAGTCGCAGGGCATGTAAATTGTACAAATAATTGCGACTTATACAAAGAAAAATAGAGTACATAAATAATCTATACACATTCTTAACAAAGGACAGGAAAGGTTGCCAGGTGTCCCAGCATCTTCCTGCAGAACCCTTCAGGGTGTATCTGATTTTTTTTCTAAGTGGATATGGTACATGACCTCTCTTATCCAAT
>JBBPBX010029064.1:9317-36125 GCA_038048925.1 Garcialebias charrua | reverse complement strand
ATATACAGGTTATATGTATATACACGTATAAAACCTAATGAGTCATATCAAAAAATTTTTTAAGTCTGGTCCTCTGGACATTCAAAAAACAAAACAAAACAAAAAAAATTGATCAAATTATTATTATTATTATTTTTTTTTTTGAATGTCCAGAGGACCAGACTTAGCTTTTTTTTTTAGATTTTTCTACCTGGATTATTGAGCATGCATCAAGCTAATGAGTCATAGATGATCTCACCCTCCTGGATGATGTCCGCAGCATCCATATTTCAGAATGTTTGTAAATCATCTGTCACCACCCTGTTCTGTTTGTCACCAAGCATGAGATCATGAAGAGCAGCATTAATGTGAAGTGTTTTTATTTTTTACATAAAGCTTCAGAATGCCAGACCTGTGAGTGGCACACCTGTTTGTGTGTTTTTTTTCTGTGTGTGTGTTCATGCGTGAGGTTTGCGTCGGCCGTGCTATGAATGGGCAGAGAAGGGTTGTTCTCTCAAAGGCACCGTCACCGCCGTGAAATGAGGAGTGCCATCCAGTCCGCTGCACATCCACTGTGCTGAGAAGACGAGGAAGAGGAGGCGGAAGCAGGAGGTGAGCGTTTGAGTTTACTCAGGCTTTTTCCTTTAATAAGTGGAGTTTTTTTTAAATTGCTGCTTGTTGTGATCATTCAGTCTGTGGATGTTTGTCTCCCTGTCCTCCCCTCATCCATTCATCCTCCTGATCAAATGTCCCGTTTAAAATAATAAAATAAAATAAATCATTTTCAGAGCTGCAGAAAGAGGCTTTGAATGAATGGACCTTCCTGCAGAGGAATTCATCAAATCAAAACGTGAATGTTGTGCTCAGCGTGAAGGACAGGGTCCGTGTGATCCAAATGAAAAGTGTTGTGAGGCGATGAAGTTGTGGCTCAGCTGTGAATGGGTCAGGCAGCAGCTGTGCTTGTTAACTCCATCCTTCTAAGGGGGTGTCAGGATGTGCATGTCACACTTGAACACAGTAAAACAACAAACTATCACAATAAATTACAGGAGCCTCTGTCCACGTGTTGACCTTCAAGACCTTCAGTGATCAGGTGGTTCTGGATTATCACACCAGGTGTTAAAGTGATCCGCTCAGAGCCTTCAGGGAACATGGGTCATTTCTTCTGCTATATACATACAGAGCATGACTTAACACATAGCCTTGTGGTGCTCCTATGTTGCGGGTCAGGGCTGGGGTAAGTCAGGTCAGAAAGCGCTTCATCCAGAGAATTTCTGATCATATTTGAAGCAGATGAGCAGAACTTTCAGATCAAATTCTGGACACCCTGAGGTCAAGGCTTAATAGTTTGCATCATACAGTAGTTCCTCGTTTATCAAGGGGGATCCATACTCTGAAGTTCTGTGATAAGCAAAAACCCACAAAGTAGGAATAGTAGTACAAGAAGTAAGTAGTGGTTTATTATACAAGTACATATACATATATATTATATACATACATATATGCATATATGTAGACATGTTCTTGTTTTTAGTATTGTACACCGCCTCGTAATCTGGCTGTTTTTTTGCGCTGTTTCCTTTGAAATAATTCCTTTTAATTATCATTTTGTTTTCAAAACAAATTTGTATGCATCATTTGTGAATGTGTATTGTCATTGTTGTCATCACTCTTTGTTAAAATTCAGGTCTCTCTTGTAAATGGGTCCTCGTGGCTCAATGGGATTAACCTGTTTAAATAAAGGTTGAATGAAACAAACACATAAATCAGTTTTAATCCCTTCCCACACTCTTGCTATATTCTAAACAATGTTTCTAAACTCTAAAAGCTCTAAAAGATCACAGAATGTCATGAAATCTGCCATCTGCCAATGATCTTGGCCACGCCCACTTCTCCGCTGCAGAGCGGAGATCAGCTGCAGGAGGAAGCTTCTCCTGCAGCCGTGGGTTGCACACAGGTGCAGCAGGTGCTAAATAATTTAAAATAAAAATGTCATGCCGATCGTGCGGCTCATCCATCAATCAGCCAAGCGTGTGCCATGTCCGATCTCCTTTTAAAAATCTGTGATAGTGCGAGTCCGCAAAAAACAAACCGCAAAGTAACGAGGGACTACTGTGATCTGCTTGTGAGGGTTTGTTAGCTGAAATCTGTTGTGATGGAAGCTGAGAGTCAAATCCAACACTTCCTTTGAGTGAGAGTAAAAAAAATCATGTAAGATGTTTTTGTTCCTTAGGGCTCTGGATGTTGTGGGGTTGTGTTGGCTTACGCGACTCTGCAATATCGCGTGGACATCGGGGGCAGTTCCCTTGGATTGGCAGACTGGGGTGGTGGTTCCCCTATTCAAAAAGGGGGACCGTAGGGTGTGTTCCAACTATAGGGGGATCACACTCTTAAGCCTCCCTGGTAAGGTCTATTCAGGGGTTCTGGAGAGGAGGGTCCGTCGGATAGTCGAACCTCGGATTCAGGAGGAGCAGTGTGGTTTTCGTGCTGGTCGTGGAACACTGGACCAGCTCTACACCCTCAGCAGGGTCCTGGAGGGCGCGTGGGAGTTTGCCCAACCAGTTTACATGTGCTTTGTGGACTTGGAAAAGGCATTCGACCGCGTCCCTCGGGGGGTTCTGTGGGGGGTACTCCGGGAGTATGGGGTACCAGGCCCATTGATATGGGCTGTTAGGTCCCTGTACGACCGGTGTCAGAGCTTGGTCCGCATTGCCGGCAGTAAGTCAGGCTCGTTTCCAGTGAGAGTTGGACTCCGCCAAGGTTGCCCTTTGTCACCGATTCTGTTCATAACTTTTATGGACAGAATTTCTAGGCGCAGCCAAGGTGTTGAGAGGATCCGTTTTGGTGGCCTTAGAATCGCTTCTCTGTTTTTTGCAGATGATGTGGTCCTATTGGCTTCATCAGATCGTGATCTACAGCTTTTGCTGGAGCGGTTTGCGGCTGAGGATCAGTTCCTCCAAATCCGAGGCCATGGTCTTGAGCCGGAAAAGGGTAGAGTGCCCTCTTCGGGTCGGGGAGGAGGTCCTGCCCCAAGTGGAGGAATTTAAGTTGACAAAGTTAAGATGACAAAGAAATACATGATGAGAATGATATCGTAAATGAATTTAATCAATATTTTGTAAATATTGGATCAAGCCTTGCAGCTAAAATACCAAAAGTAGATAATAATGTGTGTCATTCAATTAAAAGTTGCACCAACAGTATTTTTCTTAATGGAACTAACAAAGAGGAAATTATGAAAATGGTAAAAAATCTCTCAGACAAGAGATCAAAAGACTGGGTGGACATGGATATGATGTTCGTAAAAGAAATAATGAGTTATGTTATTGAACCGTTTACATATATATGCAATTTATCTTTTTCAACAGGAATATTTCCAGATAACATGAAAGTAGCAAAGGTAATTCCTCTTTTTAAAAATGGTGATAAATGTGTATTCAATAATTATAGGCCAATATCCTTGTTACCACAGTTCTCAAAAATTCTAGAAAAACTATTTGTGACCAGATTGGATCAATTTATTGATAAACAAAATATTTTAAGTAGCAGTCAGTATGGGTTTAGAGGAAAAAACTCTACATCAATGGCTCTCATGGATTTAATGGAACAAATAACTAATGCTGTCGATCATAAACAGTACTGTGTTAGTGTTTTTGTTGATCTAAAAAAAGCATTTGATACCATTGACCACACCATTCTCCTTGAAAAACTAAATAAATATGGTATTAGAGGACCAGCATTACAGTGGGTATCTAGCTATTTGAAAGATAGGAAACAGTTTGTGCAAATAAATGATGTTAGATCTGACCTCCGTGATATCACTTGTGGAGTTCCTCAGGGCTCTGTGCTTGGACCAAAGTTATTTATTTTATATGTGAATGACTTGGTAAATGTGTCAGGACTTCTTAAATGTGTTCTTTTTGCCGATGACACCACATTTTTCTGTTCGGGTAAAGACATAAAACAGATTTTGGATATGATGAAAACAGAATTTATAAAAATACAAACTTGGTTTAAATTAAACAAATTATCTTTGAATTTAGATAAAACTAATTACATGATATTCAGTAACAAAAAGAGAATTGTTGACGATCCATTTGAAATTGAAGATGTTGTGATCTGTAAAGTGAGTGAAGTTTCTGGGTGTTATCATTGATGACAAACTGACATGGAAACATCATGTAAATTCCATTAAAACAAAAATAGCTAGATCAATTGCAGTACTGTATAAAGTCAGGGATTTTTTAATTGATAAAGCTCTGTATATGTTGTATAACACAATCATTGTTCCACATTTAATCTATTGTATTGAGGTTTGGGGAAAAGCGTGCAAAACAATTACAAAGCCTGTTTTTATTTTACAAAAGAGAGCTGTAAGAGTAATCACCAGAAAACATTTCAGTCACCCATCAAACACCTTGTTTCTTCAGCTAAATTTATTGAAATTCCAGGAATTGGTAGAATATAGTATTTTATCAGTTATGTATAGGGCTCATAATAACACATTACCTTTAAATATCCAAAGAAATTTTATAAAAAGACAAAGTTATTACAATCTCAAAGGGACAGATATTCATCAAACCACAATTCAGAACCAGCTTAAAGGGACGGTCTACCTCAATTCAGGGAGTTCGATTGTGGAATGTTCTGGAGAGTGATGTTAAAAATGCAAAATCAATGTATACATTTAAGAAAAAGGTCAAAAAGGACTTGCTCAAAAACTATATATGATGTAGCTTAGTGTGTTTGTGTATTACAGTTAGAAAAATTAAGTAGAGTTATTCATTTTGTGATGTAGTTTGTGTATTACAGTTAGAAAAATTAAGTAGAGTTATTCATTTTGTGATGTAGTTTGAAGGTTATCATTGTTTGAACAAACTGTGAAATAAGGGGCAGATATAATAAGATTTCATCTTCTTTCTGCTCCTTTTATTTTATCCTACTTGTATTCTTGTATCTGATGAAACTTTTTTGTATCGTTCTTTTAAAATGAATAAATAAACATCAAATCAAATCAAGTATCTCGGGATCTTGTTCACGAATGAGGGAAAACTGGAGCATGAGATCGATAGGCGGATAGGTGCAGCATCTGCAGTGAAGCGGGCGCTGTACCGGTCTGTCGTGGTGAAGAGAGAGCTGAGTCAAAAGGCAAAGCTCTCAATTTACCGATCGATCTACGTTCCCACCCTCATCTATGGTCATGAGCTTTGGGTTGTGACCGAAAGAACGAGATCTCGGATACAAGCGGCTGAAATGAGTTTTCTCCGCAGGGTGTCTGGACTCTCCCTTAGAGATAGGGTGAGAAGCTCAGTCATCCGGGAGGGACTCGGAGTAGAGCCGCTGCTTCTCCACATCGAGAGGAGCCAGTTGAGGTGGCTCGGGCATCTGGTTAGGATGCCTCCTGGACGCCTCCCTGGTGAGGTGTTCCGGGCATGTCCCACCGGGAGGAGACCCAGAGGAAGACCCAGGACACGCTGGAGGGACTATGTTTCTCGGCTGGCCTGGGAACGCCTTGGGATTCCCCCAGAGGAGCTGCTCCAAGTGGCTGGGGAGAGGGAAGTCTGGGCCTCCCTACTTAGGCTGCTACCCCCGCGACCCGACCCCGGATAAGCGGACAAAAATGGATGGATGAAAGATGTTTTTGATGGCGTCAGCTCATCTATCATTGACTCTCGAGGAAACAATGGGTGAAGAAACAATTCTCGTCTCGTCACAGAGGAGATGGACTCAGTCTGACCCTGTTCCTCTTGGTTGAGATGGAGCGAAGCAGCAAATCATCCTCATTTAGGCCATGTCCCCTCAGTGAGCTGAGGGAAAGCACTCAGGACTGTCTGAATGCCTGTCCCAACATTAAAGACTATTCTCTGTCCAGCAATGGCTGAAATGCACATTTAGAGTGAGAGTACTCAGCAGCTTGTTCGTCCAACCCCCCCCGGCTGTGCCAGCCTGACCTCATATAAAGACTAGAAGCACTCCTACGGAGAAGGCAGACTGAACATCACATGTATCCCATTTCAGGGGGGACTTTGTGTTGGAGGTCCCTGCAGCATCAACCGTGGTACTGCTGTGACCTCTGACATCAAAAGTCTCAGCGGGTGGGGAGCGCCTGTCCATCAGAGACCATTCGGTGTTTAGACGCGCTGCGATGGCTGTTTTCTGCAGAGCAGCCGGGTGGTGGATGGTTTCACTGCAACCCAATCAGACTTACCATATTTTCAGGCCTATAAGTCACACTTTTTTGCACAATTTGCAAACTCTGCGACTTATATGCCAAAGCGACTTATTTATGTTTTATTCACCATATTTTAGGGGTGTAACGAGATCTCGTTGTACGAGATCTCGCAATATTAAACTCCCGCAATATCTCTCGTTGAGAGGTAACGTTGTCTCGCGAGATGCTAATGCTAATGCTAGCAGAGCCCCTAGCAAGTCAGCGTCACGGACAGCATGGCTTCGCCGGATGAAGTTGCTATAGAAGACGCCCCAACTACTGATGGAGGGTGCCGCAGACGCCTCTACATTGATGGAGGGTAACGGCGCTGCCGACGCTGCCCCGAATGTAAAGACACGCGTGTAAACACCGGTGTGACCGGTGTTGCCAGATAGAGTCCCACCCACCCAAAGCAATCTCTACCCGCAAAAGTCAGAAGGAAAATCGCGGTGAACCGCCCAATCTGGCAACACTGGTGAGTGACGGCTGCAGAGTCAGTTTTGGAAAGTCCTGCGTGAATATCTATTTTTTTAAACAAAGTTGAACGTTCTAAGGTCTAAGGAGATTCAATCAGTAAAATGAAGACATCAGTTGGGTTTGTAATACATGTTAAAACAGAATAAAAGCCTTTTTGCGGCATAAAACCGATCTTTGAAGTTTTCTTGAACTAATGTTAAAATCTCGTCTCGTTCTCGCGAGATCTGTGATTTTCTCGTCTCGTCTCGTGAGTTTTGTGTATCGTTACACCCCTACCATATTTACAAACCAATTTTTGACTGCGTTTTCATTCATTCTGACATTGAAAATATTGAGCACTACCATTTTCAGCTGCTAGATGGCACTCAAGTATGGCATGCAGTTGTGTCATGTAATAGGCAAACGTGTTTTATTGACGCAATCGTCTTGCCACAGACTGCCACATTTGCCTGAAGCAACCGTCAAATCGGCTTCATTTTGCTGCACCGCCTCGGCAAAATGAAGCTAATTTGACCATTTAAGTGCATTTATTAAGTAAAAGTTCAACTGAGACACACCTTTAATGTAATGTCGAGCAAACAAATACAGTAATTGTTTTAGGTTCTTTTCGTGTTAATTTTCAAAGAAACACAAAGCGTTCCTCCTTCCTGATTTCCTCCCTCTGCGTGCTCCCAGAGCAATGAGGCAGCATACATTTTTGAAATGTAGCTGATTTGACCATTAAAGCCCTTTATTAAGGAAAAGTTAAACATAATTTTGAGCAAACAAACAAAAAAAAACAATTTTTTTTGAGCAAACAAAAACAAGCAAAAATTGTTTTTAAGTGGTTATCTTATTAAATTTCGAAGAAATGCACATTATCCCTCTGCGTGCTCCCGCTTCTGCAAATCGGGTTTTGAAATGCAGCTGATTTGGCAGTCAAAGTGCATTTATTAAGTGCATTTATTAAGTGCATTTACCAATGCAGATATGTTCCTGTTTTTGATTTTCTGCATCTACCTTATAATGTTTTGCTACTTTGCTACTTTGTTTTAATTTGTAAAAAAAAAAAAAAACTGTATTTCTCTCTTATGTTTGTCTATTGTTGATTGTTTAAGGAAACTCTACTGTTGCTGTTGTCATCATACTTTAGTTTGTAGCAGGTCTCTCTTGTAAATGAGTCCTTGAGGCTCAATGAGATTAACCTGACTAAATAAAGGAATGAATTAAGGAAAAGTTAGACTGAGACACACCTTTGCTATTATTTCGAGCAAACAAATAATTGTTTTTAAGCGTTAATCTTGTTAAATTCTTCTTAAAGTCCTCCCGTGCACACTCCCACAGCCGCCATTTGGCAGCCAATCAATTTTTGGCACAACACCGGCTGACATTTCCAGATGGTCAGCGGTGACGCATAACAAACACAACATGCCAGCTGTGATGCATAATAGATGCGACGTATAAGGCGAAGCAACATATTTATATTTTATTTCCCCCACTTTATTAGACCTATTTGGACTGATGCGTCTTATAGGGCGGTGCGACGTGTATGACGGAAAATACGGTGATGTGAATGTTTCTAAAGCATTCAAACTATTCAGAACCGTTTTTCTTCCGTACATTTTTTAGCACGCAACTCGTTCTGCAATTTTTGTGCTGTTACAACAATTCACAAATCAAAACGTTCAGCTCATTCAGAAAATAAATGCTTTGACTTCAGGTATTTGTGCACAATTTTAGACAAATTCAGCTTTTTTGCCTGTTTAAAACCTTTTACTGCTCATTTCCGTTTTTGTTTTTGCTTCAGCTTTTTTAGCTTCTTTCTGCTGATAAAAACTTTTTTGTGCATTTTCAGCTACTATTATGTACTATTTTTCAGCAAATTTTTTGCCTTTTTTCTGTTTTTTTTTTAAATAATTCCATCTTATGACTCTTGAATAATTTTCCTTTTATGCCCCTTTCCACCTCTTTCTGCTGATTTCAGTGTTATTGTATTTTTTAAAGGGACGTTTTTTATAGCTATTTTGTACTAATTTCAGTTTCTTTTTTTTAAAACTAATTTCAGATTTTTGCCTATTTCAGCTTATTCTGCTCATTTGCTCCATCCAGCTTTTTTCTTCACATTTCTGCCATGTTTCTGCTGCTTGCAGCTTTTATTTTCCCACTTTCAGCAAATATCAGCTGCATTAACAGTTCAGTGATGAAACCTGTTCAGGCTAGTTTCAACTTCTTTCAGCTAAAATCATCTGGCAACAAATGTTCACGCTGCATTTTCGTTCTAGTTTACGTTTTAATTTCAGCTTTTACTGTAGTCTACTGCTGTCGAGCTGCTATATAGGGATTCATCCACTTTGTAGAAACATTCACGCAGAAAAGAAACCTGGTTGTGGCAGCCATCTTGAATGAGGCTGACAGGTGAAGCAGTTGTTTTACCTCCTGTCTGAGAGCTTCATTAATATGTCCACTGGCTGCGCAGATATTTTTCTAACACGCCAGACATAGAAACACACAGATACAGGCAAAAACCTTGGTAAAAGCACATACAGCAAGTCCCCGACTTACGAACGAGTTCCGGACCTAAGGACCGTTTGTAGGTCGATTTTGCCGAAAGTCGGAGTCCACCCGAGCCGCCACTGCCTGCACGTATATGTATGTTACTGTAGCCTACAGTTACCAAGCACTTTGCCTATCCTAACACACCTACCTAGTGCATAATTACATGCACAGTATCACATGTAAAGAAATGAATAAATAAAAAATGCTGTAATTTCTTACTTTGAGCTGGTCAAAGCCCGCCTTCGTCTTTTAGCATGTTAGCTCTTGCACGTCGAGCTCCCCAGCTTCGTTCCGCTCCACACGCGCACACGCGGTCCAATGTGTTTACAAGAAGGACTGTTAGCTTGTTAACTTCATACATTTGGAGCCAGATTATTTTTTTGGGCTTACTGAAAGCTGTTTCTCCGCAATGTTCATCCATCCAAAACAAGCTGCTCCGCATTAGCTGATGTTAGGCCCCGCCATTAGCAGCACTCGTTAGCTCCTGCATTAGCTGCGTGTTAGCCCAGGCCATGAGCTGCTGTTGTCGGGCGACATCGAGCAATCCGCGGCTGCTGCTCCCGCAGCTCAGGCTTTAGCTGCACCTGTTAGCATTAGCCCATTCAAATCCGTGGCTGCTGTTGTCGTCCGGCGCGGTGTGGTGGCGGAGCGATCCGTGGCTACTGCTCCGGGCCTGAGACGTCCACAGAGTTCACAGAGCGTTTCCAGCTAATTTATCCGTATGAGGCAACACTGATGGGACACACGGTCCTCCATAGCCAGCTGGCAAGAGCCGAGACTGTAACTAAACGCAGAGGCGGTCCTAGCCTATTTGGCGCCCTGTGCGAGCAACCCCAATGCACCCCCCACCCCCCTCGTCTAGGTTTCCAGTGGGGGTCCTCTCCCAGAAAATTTTGAATTAAATAGATGCCATTTCCTGCATTCTGGTATATTTTAATGGGTTGTTTAACATCTAGTTTTACCTACATATATAAACTATTCAATAAATATTTTAGAGTTAATGGCAGAACAAGAAGTAGCCTGAGACAAACATGTAGCATTAACACATTATGAACATTATTCAAGAATTTTTTCTATAAGAACATTATCAAATATTTTATGTGAACAAGATACTAGCAATCACAGCATTGTAAGAGGGGGACAGTTGAACCCGGAGGCCTCCACATCTGTTTAATGATGGATGGTTTCTTTTCACAAATATGGCCTCCTTTACTCCTCTCTCAAAATATCTTTCCTCTGTATAAAGGAGGAAAGATGACTGAGTTTGTCACAGCTCCTCAGACTGAAGAAGTCTTTTTGATACAAAGAAGAATATGTCCAGAGGTCTACATTTATTGAGCAACAGGACAATTATCTGTAAAGATTTAGTACATTTGATATGGAAAACACATTTTGACTTAACCAATTAATATATTTTCAATGGTAAAATATGCAGGTTTATTTCATATAACTTTCATACTATTCCCTTTCATTGTGGGCTTTATGTATTTACTATCTTACTTTGAATGATAAAAATATAACGAGTCACTACTGACTCGTTTAGAAAGTGTTTATATTGGAACTAATGCTTGTTCACACACAGTTACAACAGCTCACCTGTTCCTTCATACTGACAGGAACAATCCCCTCATCACTCCTGACACTAAATCACATTTTTAAAATTGTCATAACTCAGCACAAATCTCCCCTTTTTACAAATACTTATGATCAATTCAGGCCAGTTTCATTAAAGGGTTGAACAGGGCTCTAGGGCACTTTTCTTATAGAGCAGGTCTTCACCAGACTCATATAATATTATTTAAATGATATAACAGTATGTCACATTGCCACACACCACAAAATTCATTGACTTGATAATTAACTTGAACTGTGTTTTGCAGTAAAGTTCAACAGCATGTCTTACCTGTTTGATCTCTCACATTTACAAACTGCAGCTGTTTGAGTGAAACGTGTCAATGTTTGCACATTTAGCTGTGTCTGTTTCCAGAGCCTTTCTCTTTTTAATCTTTCTCTTCACTGCACCACCACTTTCCCTCCCTTCCATCTTTCCACTGACCGCACGTAGTGTCACCTCCGTAACAAAACCGAAAGTAAAAGTGGGGCGGACCTGGGTTGAGGAAATGCACCCCCCCCCCGCAGCTGCTGCGGTGATTAAACTGAGGACATGTGAATAAATGAAGGGGGGGGGCTCAGGAGCAGCGCGGTAGAGGTGTTCTGTGTTATATGTTGAAACAAAAGTTGTAAAAGATTAAAATAATTAAAAAAAACGAGGAGCAGAGTCTCCTCTTATGCCGCCCCCTGCTGGATGCCGCCTTGTGCGGTCGCACAGTTCGCACATGCCTGGGAACGCCTCTGCCTCTGATCACATCAGTGTTATGCTAATGTCAGCATACAGACCACTGGTTAAAGTCACCAAAAGCAGTCTGCAAGCAGGTACTAGTCTGACCAGAGGGGTCTTCAGAAGCGCTTCAGGACTGTTTCAAATCCAGAGATTGGAATATGTTCAAAGAAGCTGCTACCAAAAACAATACCACAGGTCTTCAAGAGTACTCAGTAGTGGTGTAACGGTACACCCATGTGTACCAAACCGTTTCAGTAAGGCACAGTTGGTTCGGTCCACGTGCGTACCGTTTCGGTCATTTTTTTCACTCATTAAATTTGATTAACAAGAGATTATCTGCCACGGAACTAAAATTCCTAAGCGTGTTTCAGCAAGGGGCTATTATCTTGCAGCACGTAGCATTAGCAGCCTAGCATATCGTTGTAGTCATAAACATAAACAATTTAAATGTAAACATATTTATGTCTGTGGTTGCAGTCTCGTGTCTGGGAACATTATGGCGTTCTTGTTAAAAGACAAGTGGACAAATCAAAGCTGTGTGTCGATGTTGTTTCACGGAGATTGGATCTACATCAGGCAACACGTCTAACTTGTTAACACACTTGAAACGACATATCCAAACGTGACCATCTTCAACAAGCAAGAAAAGCAGCTTGTTGCAAGACCGTTAACAGCAGCATTTAAACAACCTTCATCAGGTAATTCAGATTGGTCCAGAGCAATAACACAAACTGTAGTTTTTAAAGCTCTGGAGCTATGTCTGAATGTTGTTGATGTGCAGGCTTTAAAGTAATTGAGCCCCGCTACGACATCCATCACGTCAACACTTCAGTCAAAAAGTTTAGCACTTTATGAAAAAGCTAAAACCGATATTGTCAACAAGCCCTGGAGCTGACTAAAGCCCTGCTCTGATGATGATGATGACCGAGAGATTCAACCACCTCATAACAACCATTCAAGAAGAGGTATTGTTCTTTTATTATTATTTTCTAATTAACTTTTTTAAATTTAAAGTTATAATCTTATTAACTCTTTTTTTAACCTCTGTTTTATTTCCAGTCTGGGACAGAGGTAGCAGCTGTCTTCTTCCTGTTCAGGGAAATCCACCAGAAATCATCTCTAGAAGTCTGTAATGACTGAACTCTGAACTTTTACAGGGACCTGTTCAACTTGTGGGAGCAGGGCCAAGAGGTTGTGAGTAATGAGGCCAAATACAGCCACACTGCAAAATTAGCAAAGCTCTACCCCTTTATTCTAGCTACCTGTTGTTAGTGAGATGATTTTCTCCACCACTTGAGACATTCACTGCAACTAGATTTGTGCTTTTGGCAGAAAAAGTGGACAAGTTGGTCTTTTTTGGCCAAAAACTTAAAACTTGATTAGTTAGCTCATAAACAGTCTGTTGCTGCTTATTTAGGGATGGGAATCGAGAACCGGTTCTTTTAAAGAACCGGTTCTTTAGAGTTCAATTCTCTGGAATTGTAGGCTGCTTGTCTTAACGATTCAGTTTATCGGTTCTCTGACTCGTTCTACTGACTCGTTGTGGTGACGCATTTACGTGATGACATCACAGACATGCGCCGTATCAACATGGCGTCAAGGAAAAAGCGAAGACGAAACCAGGTCTACTTGCAACACATGCAAAGCGTCGATTACAATAAAGGGCGGAAATACTTCTAACATGCAGAGAGAAGCATTTGACCACTCAGCATGAGGTGAGTTTGCACAAATGTACCGTCTTTAACACGCTGCTTCGTGACGCTGCTTCGTGGTGGTGGAAGCGGAGCTAACAAACTAGCGTCCTCCTCTGTTTTAAATGTTGCAGCACGTAACGATTAAACTCATCCAGTTCCTGTCACTTGTTACTTTTTTGCTTTACTGCTTCGACTGTGTTGTATAAATGATCTCCATCTCCTGTAATAACATTTAGCTGACGAGGATTGCCGGAGTCTGGCTGGCTCAGAGGCTGTTAGCTTTCAGGATGACGTTTTTCAACACACAACAGACCTAAAAATGCCACCGTAGAAATGGGAGCAAAAACAAAAGTGTTGTTTTATATTTTTGTTCAGTGTGTTTCATTGTAGCCTCTTTCTGTTGTGAGAGCTTTTTTTGCTGCTCAGTGTTTTTAATGGTGAATTTCTTCTGAAGCTGGCAGAGCTGGGAGAGACGCAGAGGGAGGCAGAAGAGGATGAAGATGATAACTATGTAAGTTTTGTTTTTTGTAATGAAAGATGATAGATTGCATGGATTATTACACTATTTATTTTAAAATTGAAACTTGTGAATTACAAGTTGTGGTTATGTCAATAATTTCAGATGCCTCCTGTAAAGCAGCAAAAAGAGACAGCCCTAGAAGAACTTTTTGAGGAAGAGACAGAAGTCCAACTGTATAGAAGCCTATCACCCATTCCAACCATGGACAGCCCCTTAATAATGTTAATTAGGAATTATTTTTTCATAAAAGTTCTATTTTTGTTCTGGTGAAAGAGCATTAAATACTTCATGCACACAAATGGTGTACTATATTTTTTTGCCTAACCCAATGAGAATTGTTAACAGAATTGATAAGGAATTATCGATAAATGATATCGATAAAGGGATTGGTATTGATAATTTCTTAACAATTCCCATCCCTATGCTTATTGTTCTGGTTCTGACTCATTGTATTTTTTTTTTATTATTGTTAGTATAGTTTATTTATTGTAAAGAGTGCTGTTTATTTAAAATATCATCCAAATGGGTAGCTTTTATTTATTTTTATACAAACGTATTGTTTAGTTGGCATATTTTCAAAATAAACATTTTGTAAGTTTTTATTGTCTTTTTTTGTATTGAAAATTAACTGAATTGAGCCCTCCTTGAAATTGAACTGAACCGAAATGTTATTTTAGCGTACCGTTACACCCCTAGTACTCAGATACTGTCTATTCCTACATCACCAAGTGTATTGACGATGTAACTGACCTCAAGACTATCACTGATCAGGCAAATCAGAAGCCATGGCTGACAGCAGAGGTCTACATACTCCTGAGAGCTAGGAACTCTGCCTTCACATCAGGACAACAGGTGGGCTTGAGGACAGTCAGAAACAACCTGTCCCGGGGCATCAGAAAGGCCAAGAAGCAGTATTCTAGGAAGATAGCTCATTGCTTTTGTGACAGAAGGATACACGTAGTCTATGGCAGGGAATACAGACCATCACGAACTACAAGCCCGTTCCACAGACCTGTGACAGCATAACCTTTATGCTGAATGAGCTGAATGACTTATTTGCTCGGTTTCAGGCACATAATAGCATACCTGCACAGAAACTTTCCCCCTCTACGATGACCAGGTGCTGACACTGTTCCCGGACAGTGTAAGGCGATCGTTCATCAAGATTAACACCTGGAAAGCTCCTGGTCCTGGCAACATACCTGGTCTTGTGCTGAGGGACTGTGCAAGGGAACTTGTCTGTCTTCATGGATATTTTTAACATCTCGCTGAATCAGGCCATCGTTCCCACCTGTTTCAAAGCTACCACCATCAAACCTGTCCCAAAGAAGGCATCACCCTCCTGCCTAAATGACTATTGTCCAGTGGCACTCACCCCTATCCTAATGAAGTGCTTCAAACGGCTAGTCATGAAACACATCAAATCCATCTTTCCTACCTCCCTGGATACTTTCCAGGTTACATATCGGCCTAATCGTTCGACCGACGATGCCATCTCCTCTGCCCTCCACACAGCTCTCACACATCTGGACACTAAGGAATTTTATGTTAGAATGCTGTTCATTGACTTCAGCTCGGCATTCAACACCATCATCCCCCAACAGCTCATCCTTTTTTTCCCTCCTTTTATAGATGGCCTCCCTTTTCACCTTACAGCCATCCTCTTCAAACCATTATGTTTTTTTTGTTAATAGGGTAGAAAGAAAGGAACGACAGAAAACAAGACTACAAAGTATAACAAATATACACAAAAAGAGCACAAGGCAAACATACCCGACCGCCGTTCGCAAACCTGCAAAGAACATGACAGAACACGGCAACAATATACATATATATAAAATACTTAGAATATTCATGACTTTGCAGTAGCTTTCTATAAATATATATACCTATACCTACACATATATACATACATATATACATGCATATGCAGTCGCATGCACATCTACATACGATATCTACATATACATCCCTGCATCTATTAGTGTGTGGTTGTGAGCATGCATAAGTGAATAAGGCTTCTCTAATAGAACATTCAATAGTGACCGTGAAGCATCAGAGACCCAACCCCCAAGACCCGAGGCAGACAAAGGGGGGACCAGAGCCCAAGACCCCAAGAAGGACCCCGAGTGCAGAGCCCCCAGGGCCACTCAAACAGGACGAACCACTCACCCACCCCCCAGATCCCCCCTAACTTATTTTTAAAAAATATATAAATGTTTCTGTTCAGTGGCCTGAGATGACTTCTGTTGTGACTTGGCACTATAAAAGGAACTGAAATGAAAAAATGCAAAAAAACAGAAAAATAATTATTTTACACAAAAACATTTACCATTTGCAAACTAAATGCACTAAAACAAAGAAACCACCAAAACAAATGTAAAAAAAAAGAAAACTAATTTAAGTAAAATAAATATGAAATGTTTTCAAACCTAATTAAGCAAATCTGTTCTTTTTGCCACTCTGCTTCAGATCCATGTGCTGAGGAAAAATCCAGCATATTGTGATGGTTTGGTGGGAACCATTAGGATAAAGAAGTGAAAGTTGAGGAACACAGACAACACAAGAATCCAGCGACCCATGAAAGCGCTTGTGACAGCTCTGAACTCATTTACTAATTGCTCAAACTTATCTAATTGTGCTTTGGCCTCAAGGTATTTGGTCTCCAAAAGAAGTAACTGTAATACTTCACTGCTGTCATCATTTACACCTGTTAAAAACAAAAAAGAAAAGTTTTGTTGTATTGAAGCTGAAAACATTAACTCTGAGTTTCATGCTTCCTGATCATTCTTCACCAATAACTTCACAATGACAAGATTAATTTCTCTACTAGAGAGTGAAAACAGAAAAAAAAGGCATGAAATGATTTTCCAGGCTTTAAACTCCATGGGTTTTTAAAGTGAAGAGGGACCTGCTAATCTACAGTACATGCTTTTGACACTCTGACATCACCAGCCGTCCACTACTTTCCTCAAAGGCTTCCATTCAGTCCCAGAAAACAGTGGCACTGACGAGGCAAATCACAGCTCGGAGACCTCTGCTGTGAGGCCAGTTAGAGCATTAAGTTGACCCAGTTTTGCAACGAACACAAAACTTAACAGCACTAAAGACCAGGCTTTCTGGGGGTTGTTTTTAGAGTTGCATTCGGGCCTAAAAAATTCTGACCTGGCCCGACCCAAGCCAGTAGTTTTTTTTTCCCGAGCCTGACCCGACCACACCAATTAACTGTAATTACAGGCCCAAACCCGAAAAAAAAAAAAAGAAAAACCTGACATATTATTTTAATAAAGTTTTTACTGCTTTTGTAAGCAAATCAGTTTGATGGTAGTTTTAAAAACATAACGAGAGGAAGTTATAAGAAATCTTGTTTATAAACAAGTCACCAAATGGATATTAACATACAAAACTAACAGCCTAAAAAAATCAACTAAAGATAGGCTATTATACAGATGAACAGAAATATTTTTAGAGCAAAATTATTTGGAAAAATATAGAATAAGACTATTTTAATTGAACATGCTGCTCGCTTCGGATTTTGTAGCTTCAGATGCTGCAACTTCCTTCATCGCAGATGACAGCAGGGTGCAGAGCGGGACGCGGACAGCCGATGATCCGGTTGCCCATCTTGAAGCTTAATGCAACTTTTTTAAAATTATACTCTTTCAACCGGCCGATCAGCTGACACATGCGGCCGGTGATCCGGTTGTCCATCTGAACTTTTAAAAACTCTTTCAACCGGCTGGTCAGTGGACGCATATGGCCGATGATCTGGTTGTCCAACTGAAGCTTAACACAACTTTTAAAAACGCTTTCCGGCTGGTCAGCGGACACATGCGGACAATGATCCGGTTGTCCATCTGAAGTTTAACACAACTTTTTTTTTTAAACTCTCTCAACCTGCGGTCAGCGGACACGACCGATGATCCGATTGTCTATCTGAAGCTTAACACAACTTTATCTCTTTCAACAGGCTGGTCAGTGGAGGCCCATGGTTGATGATCTGGTTGTCCATCTGAAGCTTATCACAAATTTTTAAAATCTCTTTCAACCGGCTGGTCAGCAGACGTGTGCAGATGATGATCCAGTTGTCCACCTGAAGCTTAATGCAATTTTTTAACCTTTCAAATGGTCAGTCGGACCTGAGCGTGTACCTGGCCTGACACACATCAGCAGGTTTCACTGTGCTGGCTTTGTAGAGCGAGTTCTCCCATTTTTAGCTTTTGTTTAATACTTTCTAGCTCCATTGTGTCACTCGTTGTGGGTCGATTGCAAATCCTCAGATGTGTGATAAGAGCAAAGGGCGGTGTGCACATAAAACCGAATCAAAAGCCCGAGCCTGGTCCAGAAATCGCAGCTCTAGTTGTTTGTCAAAAATCAAAGAACCTAAAAAAATAAAATTAAAAAAAGATTCTTGTTTTAGAAAAAAACGCTGTCCATACATCCATTTCTTTACCCTCTTATTCCTTTCTGTGTCACAGTGGATCTGCTGCCCATGTCCAGCAGTCACTGTGCCAGAGGCGGGGTACACTCTGGACAGGTCGTAAGTCCATTGCATGGATACAGGAACATATAGACAAACAACCATGCACATACCTAGAGATCATTGTTACCAATTAAACTAACGTCCAGTTCCCTTTCAGTCGGTCTCTCGGTGCAACATACTTGCTATGGGAATTGCGCCCCCGCTCGATTACCTGAAGGAATATACTCACGCCTTTACGGCTAGGGGCGTCACCGCCGCGCCAGAGGCCCCGCCCTCTGGGTACTTAAGCGGCTTGCGCCCCTCCATCTTTCTCTTTTTTGCCCTTCACCTCGCTTAACACCTGAACTTCGTGGGACTTCTCTGTTGTCGCATCGCTCGACTGAGGTGAGCTTGCTCCTTACACTGAGCGTACAGAGAAATTTTCCTGCGTATTGCTGGGCTGGCGAAAGGTAGTCCAGCGTTTTTCTACTCACCTTCAAAGTTTTCTTCTTTTCCGTAGCTTTTCGCTCGACAGCGCTAACTGCGTCACAACCTCCTGCTATCATTAGCAGGCTAACCAGCGTAAGCAAGACGACGGAGAAGACGGCTTCAAACAGAAAATTAAGAACAACTTCGATGCTTCTCGCCGGACATGGCTCCCGAGAAGGGAAAACGGAGGACAAGGAGGAGGAAAACCAAGACGACGAGTCCTCACTCGCGCCCATGCCCCAGCGGCTGCGGCTACTCCCTCTCGACGACGGACACCCACGAGGCCTGTCCTGTCTGCCTAGGGATTCTGCACGCGAGGAAAGCGCTGGAATTCCTATACTCCTGCTCTCACTGCCGTCGAATGTCGGCAGTAGTGAGGAAACGATGGGCTGACGCATTGGCCAAATCCATGGCTAAAAACGTGGCGCTGAAGGTCGCACGTCGCACTAAAGTGCTCGCTCCTGAACCGGAGCCCGACAACGTGGACCTGGAATGCAGCGGCCGAGTCTGAGAGGTCAATATGTCGGACTCCTCAGTTGCCGCCAAGGACTCGACGCCTGAAGTGTCCGACCAAGATGCTGGTCACAAAGGAGAAACTGCTGATTCCTCCCAGAACCTGGTGCAAATCTTACCGGAACCGTACTTGTCGGTACCTGCCCTGTTCGACCTGTGCCATAGGGCGGCAGATGCCCTGCAGGTCACGTGGCCAGACGCCACGCCTCGCCAACAGGCTACGAGGCTAGTGGCAAGGTACTTCTACGCGAAACAGCCGACAACGTCACAGAAGATGCCCATTTTTCCGGACTTCCTCATGGAGCTTAAGCACTCCTGGGCGGAACCCGGAGCTTCCATCATGCTGCCATTATCCCGACTCCTTGACGTTGCGGGAATGGAGACAGCAGGCCTCGCCAATGCACCCCTGATAGAGGAGACTTTGGCAGCTCACCTGGACCCCACAGCCACGGGGATGAAACCCACACTACCCAGTAGGGCCTGCCGCGCTTCGGAGAAACAACTCGAGAAGTGCTACAAGGCTCAGGGCCTTGCGGCTCGCGCAATGAATGCATCGACCATGGTGCAGGCATACCTGGCGGAAAAACTCCAACATATCCAGGTAACAAAAGACGAGCAGGCCGCAACGGAAGCCATGGAGGAGGCCCGCCGTGCCTCGGACCTCGTGCTCCGCATGATAGGGACAATAGCCATTTCCCAAGGCAAGGCAATGGCGGAAATAGTTGTCGCCCAGCGCCATCTTTGGCTAACTCTGTCGGACCTCCCAGAAAACCAGAGGTCCACTTTCCTCCAGCACCCCATCGAGTCGACGGGACTCTTTGGGGGAGCCCTGGAACACGTCCAGGCCAGGCTGGAGCAAAGACGCAAACAGGCAGAAGCCCTCCACGAGGGGTTGCAGAGGAAAAGCTTTGCATCCCCAAAGGAAGACATGCTTGGCCTACCACGGAAGAGACCCGCTGGTGGCGGTGAAACCTTCCAGTACCGGCCAAGGACCTCTTCAGTGACCCAATGTGGAAAACAGACTCGAACCTGATGAAACGGGACAAACTGATAATTTGACAAGTTTGCCCGCCCACGTGGTACGGGAACCTAACCCCTTGAGCCCAGTCTCCCCTTGTAAAAAACTACGAGGAGCGAGTGGTATGTGTGCGCGCACCAAACATGACTCAAATATTGCATGTGTAAAAAACAAACACTGTTTCAGACATGTACAAAAATAAAAGTACCAAAGCACAGACTGCCCTGGTTCTTGACTCGAGTCCCATTTTTATAAACAAACCATGTGGTCAAACTATGAACCACAGCAAGATACACGAGCTCTGCCAAAGATGGTCAGATCTCGCGATATCTTCTGTCTGGCTGACCAGCCTGCTCAAAAGAGTGTAAGAGGGGTCAAAGGTCACCCCTCTGGCTCTAAAACACGACGAGCAGCAATTCAACATGCCCTCCAGACTCAGCGCGCATGCGCAGGCCTGGGAGGCGTGTTTACCAAATGATTGGGTCATGACAACGATACGTCATGGGCTCAAGTTGCAGTTCTCAAAAAGACCGCCCCGCTTCACAGGGGTACTACAATCTAAAATTAATCCTAAACGTGTACACGTGCTGAGGGAGGAAGTCTCAACAATGCTGCAAAAGGGAGTGATTAGCTTGGTCTCAGGACGCAAGCTACGCTCTGGCCACTACAGTAAATACTTCCTGGTGCCCAAAAAGGATCATTCCCTGAGACCGATTCTGGATCTCAGGACTCTCAACAAGAGGATTAAAACATTTAAGTTCAAGATGCTTACACTGCGGCAAGTCCTCCAGTCTGTGAGACCTGGAGACTACGCGTGTACAGTGGATTTAAAAGATGCCTATTTCCATATAGGCGTATGGAGGAAACACAGGAAGTTCCTCCGCTTTGCCTTCGAGGGAAACGCTTATGAATTCAAAGCTTTACCCTTTGGTTTAAAGACTGCTCCGCGTACATTTACTAAATGTCTGGATGCAGCCCTGACCCCTCTTAGGAATCAAGGACTCAGGGTCATGAATTACCTAGATGACCTGCTGATTCTGGCTGAAAGCAGAAAGCAGGCCCAGTCACACTCCTATAGGGTGATTTCTCACTTGGAGTCTCTTGGGTTTGTCATAAACCTACAAAAAAGCGATTTGACTCCATCAAGGGTTACCGTATTTTTGGGAGTACAGATCAACACCATCCAGTACAGAGCATGGCTCTTGAAGGAACAAGTTTCTTCCATTCGCCGTTGCCTGGAAAGATTTAAACTGGACCAACAGTTCCCTGTGAAAACCTGCCAACGCCTCTTAGGCCTCTTGGCGGCAGCCATTCCCTATGTGCCACACGCATTACTGAAAATGCGGTCCATGCAGCTATGGCTAAACCAACGAATACAGCCCGACCTGCCTAATCAGGCAGAGAAGGTTAGGATAGATCCAGAGTGCCTGGAGGCCCTGGAACCCTGGAGAGATTTGTCCATTCTCACGGAAGGGGTCTCATTGGGAAGGGTGTCATCTCGTGGGGTCATCACGACAGACGCCTCAAAAACAGGATGGGGGCGATCTGTAGAAAGCAGAACGCCCGCGGCCTTTGAAATGAACAGGAAGCAAGATTACATATCAACTTCCTGAAGTTGTTGGCTGTATTTCTGTCATTAAAATACTTCTTCAACAAATGTCTGACTGCTGGACAACACATCCTGGTGAAATCAGATAACAGGACCACAGTGTCCTTCATCAACAGAGAGGGAGGGACAAGGTCTCGGGCCCTCCTAGGACTGGCGCAGATGATGCTCACATGGTGTGCTCCAAGAATCTTGTCACTTAGGGTGACTCATGTCCCTGGTGAACTAAATTATGGAGCGGACGCCCTCTCAAGAGGACCTCTTCTGGCGTCAGAATGGAGCCTGAACCCACAGATTGTGGAACAGGTCTGGTCACGATTTGGGAAAGCCTCTGTGGACCTGTTCGCCTGCAGGGCTAGCTCACACTGTGACCTTTATTTCTCCTTGAGGGAAGCAGACGCTCCATTGGGTATGGATGCTCTGGCACATGATTGGCCTGCAGGGGTGCTCTACTATGCCTTTCCACCTGTCCCTCTGATCGGGGCGACATTGGAACGGGTACGTCAGGGAGCTCTCTCCTTGATTCTCATAGCCCCCAGGTGGCCACAGAAAACGTGGTTCCCGGAGCTGATTTCAATGCTATCTGGGATACCATGGCAATTGCCTTCTCACAGGGACCTACTGACTCAGGCACAGCTTCTACACCCACGTCCAGAGTTATGGCAACTTTCAGCCTGGCCTCTGAAGGGATCTGGCTGAGAGCCTAAGGCTTTGGTTGCTTTGTCCCAAAACAAACAACAACAACATTAAGAACAAGGTTAACAAGGACCTGAGAGGTTACCCTGTGCTTGGCTTGGGGTTTCTACCTCCACATCTGTCACCCAATTTCTTGTGACATGGTGGGTCCATTTTTCCTCCTGTTTCTCAGGATATTCCAATGGGAAAAGGGGATGATAAGTATTCACACTGACGGAGCACGCTTAAGCTGTCTCTAGTTGGTGTATACATATACAGTATATGCCCAGTGGAAACATCACCTTGGTGTTTCTTGCATTTGGCATTTTTTCCTCTTAGCATGTGCTTTCTGCATTCCCTGCAGAAAGTAGCTGGGAGATGCCTGTCTTTTAGGACGGATGTTCTCACATGCACTTTGCTGAGCATTTCAAGGGCGTGAATGGATTACGTTCCCATAGCAAGTATGTTGCACCGAGAGACCGACTGAAAAGGAACTGAAAGTTATGCACCATAACTCATGTTCCCTGAAGGAAGGGAACGAGGTGCAACATATCTGGCCCTTTTCAATGCTGAAAGCTCGGTGAAGTGCAATCTTGGAGAAAGATGGAGGGGCGCAAGCCGCTTAAGTATCCAGAGGGCGGGGCCTCTGGCGTGGCAGTGACGCCCCTAGCCGTAAAGGCGTGAGTATATTCCTTCAGGTAATTGCGTGGGGGCGCAATTCCCATAGCAAATATGTTGCACCTCGTTCCCTTCCTTCAGGGAACATGAGTTATGGTGCCTAACTTTCAGGTTTTCAGTCTGTGGGAGAAAACTGGAGTAGAAAACCCACTTTCATATAGTGTTCAGTATATCAAGAGTTATACTATTCCAGAAATGTCCTGCCTCTTATGCATTATTTGCTAAGTGTCCATATGTAATGTTTAATGTGGTTATCTAATACTGTTATCATGCTCTGCTGAAAGACAAACACTGTGGCTAAAACAAACTCTCGGGGATTGTCAGGATGTGTGGTAAAGCTGTTGGCACAGCCCTACAGAAACTCTCAGACCTGCACACGGAGAGGTCAGTCAAAAAGGCTAAACTGATCCGAGCAGATCCTCATCATCCACCACATGGAGAATTCAGTAAAGCTTTGGTCCAGGTCCAGGTATCTGTTTCCAATCTGCAGGGCCAAGAGACAGAAAAATCAATTTATTCCTGCAGTAGTTAGGCTCCTAATGAACCTGTGTTGAAATTTTACTATGTTGTCTTATGTATGAATGATATTTTGTGTGTGAATGTTAATGCTAATTAATTATTAGAATCAACCAAATTCAAGATGGCTGCTACAAACTGTCCTTTAAAAACACAATGATGGTTATAATCCAGTCAATTTTACTGGTTTTGAAACAAATGTCAGCTTGGTAGAAGCTGAGAGGAATCTCAAACACATTTTACAAGAGTCATGCTTGATCTTTGTTTAATTTTTTTTCAACTTGTTCCTTCTAATAACAAAATATCATATGACCCAAGGAAGGAATTTTCATGAACATTTCAACTAAAAATTATTCAGCATACCTCTGCATCTGATTAAGTTTTGGAGCCAACCCAATTCAAGGTGCTGAAGGACATTAGCCAGCACCACATGACAAATTCTCTGTCAATTTAACATATACTGTATTGAGCAAAAAAAAAAAAGGTGTTATTTTAGCTTGAGAGTGACTGACAACACATAATTAGTTAATAAAATCTTACAATATTGCATCCATCTCTGTCATTTCTCTATGATGATCCTTAGTTTAAACTCTGCTATGAAATCCAGAGGGCGATGTGTTCCTTCAAAGAATGCTAGGTCTTTAATTTTTTGGCTCATCTTACTTCCACAGTGCAGTCGGTGCCAGTTATAAAATTAAAATGTTATTTTTGACACAGGATATCCTTGCATTCTACACATGTCTTTGGCTCGGGATCAGTTGAGGAGTTCTGGACCACACAACCCAGAGCTCATCAGTGGTTTTGGCTTGACTTCAGTGTGAACTCCGTTAAAGCCTCAGTGAAGATTTCCTGCACCTAGGGCTCATATTGTAACTCTTTCTGACACTCCAGTGTTTTACAGCACATTTAACAGCAATTTTGACACCATGGAAACATCCTATCTGTGCGTCCGAGGGTCATAAAAGTTAGCATTTTAACTGATTACTCTTTGAAAGGATTAAAAGCTTCCTGACTAAAATTTAATGAAGCACTTGTGGCATCTTGAAACCATCTTTATATCTTTAGTTACATTTTGGGTGCTGTCTTCAAAATGACAGACTCAGGATTGTTTTTTAATTGGGGGCCAGTTGGTTCCTCTCAATTGTTAGGTGTTCCTGCCTCATTGTCCATTTATGACCAGTGTAAAACGTTTTGCTTGTCTTTCAAACTTCTACAAAATCCACACAAAACATTTCTCAAAGGTTTAGTCGGGAGTTTGAGATGCCATGGCAGCAGTTGCAACGTTACAGACACATTCCAGTTGTAGAAACCACATCCTGTTTCACACATCCATGTGATGAAATTGGGAAAAAGAGGAGGCTAAACCACATTTCATGCATCTTTGCATAGAAAAGGCTTTATGATAAAAAAAAAATTGGACTGGGTAACAAAGCAGTGATGAAATCAGGAGTGCTTCTTTGCTTTTAAAAAAAAAATTTTTTTTAAGAATTTTTATAGAGACAATAAAAGTGCGTTTTCTGACAACTTCAGTGAAAGAAAAATAATAACCTGTGCAACAGACCTGTGTCTTAGTAAAATGTATTTTCTTTCAGATAAGAGTAAACTTTGTTGGCTTTTTATGACGAGCTGTTATCTTGGACATCTACCTTAGGATAACTTTAACTTTTCTGGTATGATAGAAAGTAAATAAGACAATAAAATGTTGAGCGCTAGCTGATAAAGAAGGACTTTGTATTTTGACCGATCTCATCCCTGGCTTTCCAAAATGTCTGAGAGTTTACACTTCTTCACACATTTTATAAAAAAATGTTTTTACATCCCCTATCAAGAACACTTTATACCGTAATTCCTTTTAGATTGTTGCATCAGTTCTAGGAGTGTAGATTACTGTTTTGTTTGTTTTCAGCATCAGTTTGTCAGACTATAGTTTTATGTGAAAGTTGCATTATCCACTGCACATCTCATCATTTCGACATTGCTTTGAAAAAGAGCCAGATGTTCTACACTTACCTTTGAGAAGAAACATTCTGAGTTTGCCCATGATATTGCTGTTTCTTTTTATTTTTTCAGAGTCAGACGTTTTCCATCATATGCAAGCTCCTCATCTCAGGTAGAACTACATTCGTAAACACTTTTTTAGTTTCTGCACCTAAACAGAAAACCTTCTGTTTGTCTGCTTTTCAGCTTTTCTGAGCAGGTTTTAGTGTCCACTGACCTTTTACAGTAAACCTTTTGTTAAGTAGCCCGATGATTTCTTTCATGTTTGCTTCTGCAACCTGGCCTATCTGTCATTTAACAAGCAATACCGGTACTCTGATGTCCCCCAATGAGTATTTTTCTGGACTGAAATTGACCAGGGAAAGTAAAAAAACCTCAATGTTTTTGGGGCAAGATATACACAAGGGTATGAGTTATAAGAAGAGAGGTAGTTTTTTTTTCTTGTCTGAGGCAGTGCAGAGTGATGATACCTAGTGAGCAAAGGGAGCAATGTTATCCTCAATCAGGTGCGATGGCAAAATGAGGAGGTGGCCAATGGTGGCGATGGTCACCTTAGAATAATCTTCAGCCACACAACCTGTCACTACAATGATTTGAGAAAACTACCATTATGCAACATAAAACCATCCATCCATCCATCCATCCATCCATCCATCCATCCATCCATCCATCCATCCATCCATCCATCCATCCATCCATCCATCCATCCATCTATCTATCTATCTATCTATCTATCTATCTATCTATCTATCTATCTATCTATCTATCTATCTATCTATCTATCTATCTATCTATCTATCTATCTATCTATCTATCTATCTATCTATCTATCTATCTATCTATCTATCTATCTATCTATCTATCTATCTATCTATCTATCTATCTATCTATCTATCTATCTATCTATCTATCTATCTATCTATCTATCTATCTATCTATCTATCTATCTATCTATCTATCTATCTATCTATCTGTCTGTCTGTCTGTCTGTCTGTCTGTCTGTCTGTCTGTCTGTCTGTCTGTCTGTCTGTCTGTCTGTCTATCTATCTATCTATCTATCTATCTATCTATCTATCTATCTATCTATCTATCTATC
>JBBPBX010029063.1:24103-36126 GCA_038048925.1 Garcialebias charrua | reverse complement strand
TCTCACCTTGCCTCCCTCGTCAAACATCCCGACCTTCAGGAACAGTCTTCTTGAACAGAACCATGTTGGCATAACAACAGTTGGCCCGTGAGAGGTATACACCTAAAACCAAAAACCATACAGAATGTAAACTGACTGATGAAAGACCAAAAACACATTAGTCATAAAGAACATACCACATTTAATTGAATACAGGAAATAAATGTTTATATGTCTGATTATACATGATCAATTTGGCAAAAAGGGACCACCTGGGTTTAAATACATGAACAGGTAAGAACCACCCTATGGAAAAATACTATAGTGATGACAATGTTTCAGCTGGCAACAGGTTATTTAACCCAAACTCATGCAATAAGGAGTTTCTTCTGTCAAACATAACGGAAGGCACGTCCTGTGGTTGTCGCAAATATGTAACTCAAATTATTGCCCTACAAGAAGCAAAACAATTATCTAAAAAGATTGCTATAACTTCCAGAACAAAAGCTCTGAATTATCCTGTGTGTCATGGAAAAAAGGGATTCCCAAAACAACCAGGTGTACACTTCATCAGATTTATTACAAAGCGTTGGAGAACAGCCAACAATCAGAAGATCACTGATCAGTGCTTTAACCTGTCTGAGGCTCTGGCCCGTTCTGACTTCCTGAACTGAAAAAAAAAAATAGTTTTGTAGAAAACATCCAGCCGCCAGTCTCCAGCCCCTCCCTGCACTGTCCGGCTGTTATCAGAATCTAGCTGCAGTCAGAAGTTAGGGGTATCTGTGAGCCAAAAAGCTCCCTAGGCCTCTGGAACCATGTCACTATAATCACCTTAATTTAACCTTGAGAGTAATAAAAATAATATTTTGCTGTCCCTTTACTAATCGATCACATGAATGATTATTACATAGAGTAAGGATCATGGAACATTTTACTGTAATATCATTCACAATAACAGCAAAAGAGAATACATTAATCAAGTAAAATTATGGAGCATGGTGAGTGCAAATAAAACACATTCTCTTGACACCATGCATGATTAAAGTGCGGGAAAAAAAAGAGAAAAACATTTTTGAGGTAAAAATCCTGAATATTTTTGTGAGATAAATAGAAAAATAAACAATACAAAAAAGTACACACACACACTGTAAAGTTTAATAGTAACATTAAAAGCATTTTCACTGTCACATTGCAAAGAGAACTAGAGGTTTTGGGACTAAACAGATGTGCAACCTTGAAAGGCTTTAGGAATGGTTTTAACTTGCCAAGACAGATAAAGACAGGACATCAAAGGCAATGGAAGAAAGTCAAATACCGGTAGTTGGATAAGTTCAGATTTAATGAGTGAAATGTGCATTATTTAATAATTAATGTTCTACAGATAAATGCTCAAATGTAACAAGTTGACATTTTAAAGGTTTATAGTCCATGAGAAGTTATTTAAGAATTTAAGTTATTTAAGTTATTTAAGAATTTAAAGTTGCATATAAATGGAGTTGAAATCGACAGAGTTTATGAGACAAAATTTTTAGGTATCATTCTGGATAGCAAACTTAGTTGGAAGCCTCATATTGAATATATTAGAAATAAAATTGCAAAAACTATTGGAATATTGTTTAAAATAAAAGATTTAATAAATGTAAAAGGCTTGCATATTATATACTCTTCCTTGATTATGCCCTACTTGTCATATTGCTCAGAAATATGGGGAAATGCAAATAAAACTACTATTGATGTGTTAATAAAGTTACAAAAAAAGCAATTAGGCTTATTAATAAAGTGGGATATTGTGAACCAACTAATAAACTTTTTATTCAAAATAATACTTTAAAATTTAATGACATTGTTTATATAAAAATACTGGAAATAATGTATAAAGCACTGAATAAAAGTCTTCCCTCTGGAATTCAGAAATTATTTAAGTTAAGAGAGAGTAAATATAATTTACGAGGTTTGTTAATATTTGAACAAGGTAAAGAGAAAAGTAAAGTAAAATCTAGATGTATTTCAGTTATTGGCGTGAAACTGTGGAATGAACTGAGTGATGATCTCAAATTCTGTGCTTTTTTGGTGAGCTTTAAAAGAGCCTTAAAATGTAAAATTATACAAGCTTATGGAGATGTTATGTAGATGTATACAGGTAGTCCCTGACTTACGAGCGAGTTCCGTACCTGCGAGTCGCTCGTAAGACGAAAATTCGTACGTCGGAACATGAAACACGTGTTCTCGTAAGTCCGGATTTTCGGTCGTAAGTCTGAAAATTTAAGCTAGCGCTACTACGAACACTCGTTTTTCATCAAAAACTTTCATACTAGTTCATGAACATGCTCAGAAACGTGTTTCCAAATGGTTAGCTAACACACTTTCATCTAAAAACACAAAAAAGTGCTGTATTTTTTACACATTTACTGCTCGTTCGCCAGCTCGTAAGTCCGGGACCTCGTATGTAAGGGCGCTCGTAAGTCGGGGACTACCTGTATATATATTGTGTAACCATGTATGTATGTAATGTGAGTATGTGTACATGTATGTCATATACATGCATACTTAAATATACAGTAAATGTTTGTATGTGTACTTATGTATACTGTATATATGGACAGTAGATAGCTGTCATTATATAGACTGCTGAGTCTATGAATAGGGTAGGCAAGTATAAGCCTTGGCTTCAGCCTATTCCCTTTTTGGTAAATGATTGATTTACCATTGATATTGTTTTTCTTTCTTTTGTTTGTAATGTTTTTAATTTACCAAAATAAAGCTGAGAGTTGAGTTGAGAAGTGCAGAAATTGTGCCCTGCTAAGTCTGGCGCTTTGCTCCCAGTCAGAAGTAGCTTCTTACAGGATACGCAGCGTGCACTGTGTGATTTGTTAGACCTTTGTGGGCGTTTTTGTTTGTGAAAAGTGGCTGCAGTTGGTTGATCTCTGACAGCAGAGTCTGCTGAGGAGAAGCTAGATGAGGGAGTTGACAAATACAGACATCATTACATTTGTTCCTGCAAAAATAATGATAGTCAAATAAACTTTATAAAGAAAGTCAACAAACATGTGGAAGGAGATCGTACAGTTTCTAAGGCAGTGTAAAGACACAGGCGGCTCTCCATGGCTTTGCTGACCACGAGGGAGTGCAGCTGTGACGGCGATAGCCGAGAGAAAATGCACCCCCAGATGGGCAGCGTATGGGCACGTTCCCACGCCGTCTGAAACAGAAACGTTTAGAAATGGTGGTTGTCTGTGACAAATTTACTAAATATGCTTCTCCTCAGCTGACATATGATATTCCAACTTTTCCATCATCAACTTAAGATAAACCACTCTGCCAACTGTGCAGTCCAGGCAAAAACGACTGAAATCACATCAGCGAGATCTGATGTTGAGATCTTGTGAAGTACAGTATAACCAAACCTTTAGTCTCCAAACCCATAATAAATTATAGGCCTAGCATTCTTTAAATGAATGTGTATCTACCGGTAGGCCTGTCGCGATAAACAATAAATCAGTTAATCACATGATAAATTAAATGGTAAATGGAGCTTATTTATATAGCGCTTTCCAGCCCCCTGTGAGGAGCCCCATAGCGCTTTACAATACCAACCATCCACCCATTCATACACACATTCATACACCAGTAGTGGCAGACTGCCATGCAAGGTGCCATCCAGTCCTACCGGGAGCAACTCAGGGTTAAGTGTCTTGCCCAGGGACACAACAACACATGGTGTGGGGAACCGGGATTCGAACCTCCAATCTTCCGATCGGGGGATGACTGCTATTACCACTACACCACGGCCGCCCCATTAAAATTGGGTTGACATAAATCCTCAATTCAATTTTATGAAACTTAAACAAACACTGGTTATGAATGTACAATACTGTGTTAAACTATCAACCTCATTTTCATTTTCATTTATCTGCTTTGTCGTTTCTTCATGTCGCTCTTTCTACCGAAGACACTGGACGACAAAACTCCGGTGCTCTTCACTGACCCCTCCCTTTCTCTTTAAAATCCATTTTAACCGTCCAAAATCGCATTTTCGGATCATTAAAAGCAGCTAAGCTGAGAAGCTAAGCTAACAGGCTATTATCAAAGCAATTCACAGTTGAAACCCGTGCCTTCATGTAAAAAAAAATGTTTTCTGCAAAAACAAAGCTGAGAACTTGTTTACTGATTTTTTTAATTAAAAGCTTTGTGTGAAAAATGCTATGCGAAAGAGCTCAAACCACACCTAGCATCCGCCATTTTGAGAACCGAAGAGAGACAGTCCACGTCACGTTAAGGGGCCTCCCTCCCATTTTTGTTAAAGAGACACACTGCTTGCTCCCTCACTATCCATCCTTCGGTTCAAACTGGCTTATACGGCCATCCTGTGGTCAAAAAAAGGTACTACACTAAAAACAAATGAACCAACATTTATGCTTAAATATGACAATAATTACTAATTATTGTCAAATTTCAAACAATATTATCGTTTATTGCAATAATTTTGGAGACAATTAATCGCCCATCAAAATTTGTTATCGTGACAGGCCTATGCTTATTACCCATTCCTTTCTGTGGAAGGATGGACACACACTTCCCTTTTCACACACACAATATCTGACTGATGACTAATGCGCTCCTCCTTCCTCTGACGGCATCCTTCAACGCAACAGAAAAGCACGGCTCGTACGTTTCTCTCTCCACAGATGCAACTCATTTGTCCCGCTGGTGCTTAAGCCCCTTTCCAGGCCCCGCCCCTTCTTGTTCCTCCTTTCGTGTGTGTTTGAGTTTGTGTCTCTTGCATTGTGAATCTGAGGGCCCGTCCACAATACATCACTTTGATTCACACAGTGTGAATATATGCGTGTACATGTGCATTTGTGTGTGACTTTTCTTAAAAGTGAAAAAAATAAAAATACAACTGCACAACAGAAATGTATCACAGATGTAGGAAATTGTGCAAAACATCTGGATTCAACCAGTTAACCAGCTGGACTGAATCTTAACAAGGGAGTGTGGGTGTGGGTGTCCACCCACGTCTCTTTGCTTGTGTGTTGTAATATTGCAACATTTGCAGATGTAAGATGCTGCCAAAAGCCGAAAAAGAGGAATAAGAATAAGTTCTGGGAAAACGGCAAACACACAATCGAAGGTCCAGCATGAAGGTGAGTCATCAGAGTACGAGGTGTGTTTGTGAAGAACTGTGTAAAACACACAGAGACAACAAGCAACTGAAACTCTGGTTTAGAAAAGTTAGATTTCATCTTCATGAAATTCAACATTAAGACAGATTAAGTAAAAATAAGAAAAGGAAAGGGTGCAGCTTTCGAGCCTTCAATGTATGATCTCACGCTCTATGAAACTTAATATCATCAAAAAATCCTGGAATGTCTGCTGAGTGGAAACGCAGCCTGAGTAAGAGTCATGTCAGAGAGAGAGAGTCCAGGTTGACTCGTATCCTTGGTGACGCCGTGTTTTCATAAATCAGAACAGGCAAACTTCCATTTCTACATATTCCAAAGTTTTCACCTCCTATAACTCCTATCATTTGTGTATGATGTCAGTGAAGCAAATTTAATAACTGAAAAGATCTTTAATTATCATTACAGTATTGTCAAAAGTGCTATGACAAAGGAATACATGAACATTTTATGTTATCTACAGTCAATAGAAAGAACTAAACTTATGGATTCAGTTGATTTGATTTTGACAACTGTGTACATAGTCCCTCATTTATCATTGGGGATCCGTACCCTGAAGGTCCGCGATAAGTGGAAAACCGTGAAGAAGGGATAGTAGTCCAAGTAGTATTAGTTAATTTTAGTATTTATTAAGGCTTTTTTAAACCCATCCCACACTCTTGCAATATTCTAAACAATGTTTCTAAACTCTAAACACGCTGTAAGAGCACAGAATGTCATGATTTCCCTCTCTCTGCTGCTCTCAGCCACCTGCAAGCACTCTTGGCCACGCCCACTTCTCTGATCTGCACAGTGAACAGCTGATCAGCTGCAGGAAGATTATCCCAAAGGTGCAGGAGGTGCTGAATAATTTAAAATAATTTATCTTAAATAAAAATCCCATGCCGATCGTGCGGCTCATCCATCAATCAGCCACTTGTGTGTCGTGTCCAATCTTATTTTGAAAAACCGTGATAGAGCAAGTCCGCGATAAACGAACCTTGAAGTAATGAGGGACTACTGTATCTTTATTACAATTTCAATTATTACATTATTATTACAATCCTATATAACTGTACAGGTAGTCCTCAACTTACGACGGTCTCGAGTTACGACGTTTCGCGGTTACGACGCACCTCCCATTAAAAAAATATATACCGGTATATTTACTTTTTTTGTTTTTTTTGTTTTTGTTTTGAAAAGCCGCGTTACGCAGTTTACGGTTTTACTAGCTACGGAGGCTACAGCTGCCCTGTACTGTACTCTCTAAAAAAGCTAAGTCTGGTCCTCTGGACATTCAAAAAACAAAACAAAACTGTACATAGTACAACTTACTGTTACTGTGTGTACTGTGAACGCGGTTTTACGTCGTAAACGAATACGTACGGAGGATGGACCGAGCTGGACGGCGGTTTTACGACGTAAACGCAATACAGAATACAGAGGAGGGACGGAGGAACGGCTTCACCAGCATGCCAGTAGGTTATTAACTCTTTTTTCCCTTCATTATGGCTCCCAAATGTATGTGTGTTTTGATAATTATGTAGGGTACTGTGTTAGGATAGACTAAGTGCTTGGTAAAATACAGTACTGTACGTATATGGTTCAGTATGTATGTATGTTCCGACTTCCGTCGAAATTCGCTTTACAAAGCCGCGCAGGAACTTAACTCCATCGTAAGTCGAGGACTACCTGTATTTCTCTTTGGCATCCATTTGAAGTTATAGTAGCAAAGTAAAGAGTTCATACTCATCAAATTTTATGCATTCATAAATCATCCATGACAGCACTCAGTCTTGTCAATTTGCCTTTCATAAATCCTCAATTCGATTTTATGAAACTTAAACAAACACTGGTTATGAATGCACTCCGGTGTTAATGGGCGGCCGTGGCACAGTGGTAATGGCAGTCGACCCCCGATCGGAAGGTTGGAGGTTCGAATCCCGCATCCGCCCACCATGTGTCGTTGTGTCCCTGGGCAAGACACTTAACCCCGAGTTGCTCCCGGTAGGTCTGGATGGCGCCTTGCAAGGCAGGCTACCACTACCGGTGTATGAATGTGTGAATGAATGGGTGGATGGCTGGTATTGTAAAGCGCTTTGGGGCTCCTCACAGGGGGCTGGAAAGCGCTATATAAATAAGCTCCATTTACCATTTACCATTTAATATTACAGCTAGAAATTAGAAAATTAAAAATGCAATTTTTAAAAATGAATCCTGCCTATTTCATGAATAAAGACAGCACTTTCCATCAGTGTTTTAAACAGCAACTACAAATATTTGGAACTGAAACGTTAAAAAAGTCAATAACTTTACGTGGTGTTTGATTGATTTGTGGTTTAAAAGACATTGAAAGCATTCATTGTAAAGTTATGAAGGCAGCATAAAAATGATCTTAAAATAAATTAAATCTGCACAGTATTTGTATCATTTCGATGGTTATATATCCATCCATCCATCCATTTACTCGCTCCTTCCTGTCCACACTGGACATGTCTCCAGTCCATCACAGAGACACACAGAGACAAACAAGAAAACCAACCATTCACTCTCTCACTCACACCGAGAGACAACTTAGAGTTTCCAATCAGCCTAACATGCTTGGTTTTGGTCTGTGGGAGGAACCAGGAGTAGAAAACCTGAGCTGGGATTTGAACCGGTGACCTTCTCGCTGACAGGCAACAGCGCTACAAATGTGCCACCGTGCCACCGTGCCGCCTCATTTCAATGATTAAATAATCCTTAATTCAGTGTTGGACTTAAAATTTACAGTGAAAATAATAAATGAAAACTGACGTAACAGGACCCAACCTCAAATCTTTTTCCATAGATAAAAAATAAATAAATCTGAATCTTGTGGAAACTACACTTTTTACAAATCAAATGGACCACAGACAGATATGTTGGGGGATTTTGGTGAATGAGGTGTACATGAGTGTTGAGGATAAAGGAGTAACAGAGGTCTGAAAAGTCTCTCCAGATCTTTCAAAACCTCGTTGTGCTCTCAAGACCAAAAAAAGTGTCTGCTTGTGTTTCTTGTAAAGTTCTTCCACAAACCGGATTCCAAAAAAGTTGGGAGACTAAACAAATTGTGAATAAAAACTGAATGCAATGATGTGGAGATGGCAAATGTCAATATTTTATTCGTAATAGAACATAGATGACAGATCAAAAGTTTAATCTGAGTAAATGTAACATTTTAAAGGAAAAATATGTTGATTCAAAATTTCAGTGTCAACAAATCCCAAAAAAGTTGGGACAAGTAGCAATAAGTGGCTGGAAAAAGGAAATTGAGCATATAACGAACAGCTGGAAGACCAATTAACACTAATTAGGTCAATTGACAACATGATTGGGTATAAAAAGAGCTTCTCAGAGTGTCAGTGTCTCTCAGAAGCCAAGATGGTAAGAGGATCACCAATTCCACCATTGTTGCACAGAAAGATAGTGCAGCAATACCAGAATGGTGTTACCCAGCGTAAAATAGCAAAGACTTTTAAGTTATCATCATCAACCGTGCATAACATCATCAAAAGATTCAGAGAATCTGGAACAATCGCTGTGCGTAAGGGTCAAGGCCGTAAAACTCTACTGGATGCTCGTGATCTCCGGGCCCTTAAACGTCACTGCACCTCAAACAGGAATGCCACTGTCAAGGAAATAACAGAATGGGCTCAGGAATACTTCCAGAAAGCATTGTCAGTGAACACAATCCACCGTGCCATCCGCCGTTGCCAGCTGAAACTCTACAGTGCAAAGAGGAAGCCATTTCTAAGCAAGCTCCACAAGCTCAGACGTTTGCACTGGGCCAGGGGTCATTTAAAATGGAGTGTGGCAAAATGGAAGACTGTTCTGTGGTCAGATGAGTCACGATTTGAAGTTCTTTATGGAACACTGGGACGCCATGTCATCCAGACCAGAGAGGACAAGGATAGCCCAAGTTGTTATCAACGCTCCGTTCAGAAGCCTGCATCACTGATGGTATGGGGTTGCATGAGCGCTTGTGGCATGGGCAGCTTGCATGTCTGGAACAAGATAATGCCAGACCACATTCTGCAGCAATCACAACATCATGGCTACGTAGGAGAAGGATCCGGGTACTGAAATGTCCAGCCTGCAGTCCAGATCTTTCACCTATAGAGAACATTTGGTGCATCATAAAGAGGAAGGTGCGACAAAGAAGGCCCAAGACGATTGAACAGTTAGAGGCCTGTATTAGACATGAATGGGAGAGCATTCCTATTTCTAAACTTGAGAAACTGGTCTCCTCTGTCCCCAGACGTCTGTTGAGTGTTGTAAGAAGAAGGGGGGATGCCACACAGTGGTAAAAATGGACTTGTCCCAACTTTTTTGGGATTTGTTGACGCCATGAAATTTTGAAACAACATATTTTTCCCTTAAAATGATACATTCTCTCAGTTTAAACTTTTGATCTGTGATTTGTGTTCTATTCTGAATAAAATATTAGATGTTGGCACGTCCACATCATTGCATTCAGTTTTTATTCACAATTTGTTTAGTGTCCCAACTTTTTTGGAATCCGGTTTGTAAAAACCTGAAAACTTAGTTTGGTTGTAAACCTGACGAGTGTTCTGACTAAACAAAAGAATGGCTGAACATCGCCTGCAGACTTCATTTTTCCAGCCGCGGCTGCTAATGTAAACTGTCGTCAGCGAGCGGCGGACAACCTGTTTCCTCTGCGGAGGCTTTGATGCACAGTGAGGGCAGAAGCGACGCAGCCTCCACCCTTCACGTTTCCGTGGAAACAGCAGACAGCAGGTATGCATCCTGTTTCTATCTGACCTGGTGTCTGACGCGTGACCTCTCACACGCAGAGTAAACACAAACATTCAGGGCCGAGCCATCGCGTGTTTACCTGCGTGACAAGCTGATCCTGAGTCAGTGAGTTGATCCAACGGGTGTAACGCTCTGTAGAGCCCTCCGGCAGCCTTTGCACTTGGCAGCCAATCAGCTATCAGGAAAACACACACACACACACACAGCTTTTAACAGCCTAGAAAAACTTTTCAGTCAACCTCACAGAATAACACAATTTGGACAAATGCCAAACACAGCAGGAAATTTTTAAATTGTCACTCCAGGCTCGGATCACTTGTGATTTCTTTTACCATACTAACTGTTAAAAAATCACAATGCCAGAGATCATCCTATGTTAAGAAATAACATTTTATAGGCACTTCAGTTCAACCTAAAGATTAACATTATGAGCAATCTCATGTGATTTGTTTCATGATTTATTGGTGCTTGGAGTAAGTGTTGTCAATTAATTTAAAGTTGCAAAGTCAATGTCTATGTTTAAGAAAACGATTAAAATTAAATTTCTGAAAATATATATATAAATTTGGTTTATGTCCAAATTACTATACAGTATATGGTAAAGTGTGATGAGGTATTTACTTTGTTATGTTTTTTTGTGGATGATTGTTGTTTGAATTGATTGTTTGAATTATTTTTGTTGAAGAAGGGGCAGATATGATAAGATATTTTTCTTCTTCTGCTTCCTTTCATTTCATGTATTGTTTTTTTTTTAACGTGGTGTTGTAAATAGCTTTCTTGTGTTTTTTTTTAAATCTGAAATGAATCAATTTAAATAAATAAATGAATAAAATAAATAAATAAATGACTGTCAGCTACTACCACACACTATTTTAGCAAAGTTTTTGTAAAATTCCCCAAGTTATAGCCATTTCTGTGTACCGGAAGTCTGTAATCAATGGACTGTGAGGACTTATTTAAATTGGGTTGGCTCAAAATGTTACCCCCACCTATATTCATTCATCCAGCACTTACTTCCAGAGAGTTTCATTGAAATTCACCCAGTGGTTCATGAGATATTTTGCTAACAGCCAAGTAGGATTGACTCCAACAATTAATGTCAAGGGTTTACGCAAATATGTTGCACAATGTTTTGTGCTCAAAGTATGTGTTGTGAACGATGCTCAGCTACTACCACAGCAAATTTGAGCTCAGCATCTGTCAAACTGGCTGAGATGTTCGTTCTTCTGTTTGCAAAGATTGCTCTTGGTGGTCATCTTGAATTGGCTCCTCTCTAAAAGTTACTCCCAAAACCTGACATGACTCTGGAGTTTATTATATTTTTGTTGTTGAGACGTTTCATCCTTCTTCCAAAGGACTTCGTCAGTCTGAGGAGCCACAACAAACGGAGTCCCACAAGCAGCACAATCACTGGGCCAACCAGTTTGCTGGTGATAAGATTTTTAGGGCCTGCCCTCTCCCCCATCTACTCCTCTGAGGCAGCCATAGCCAAAGTGGTTCAAAACTGCTTGTGGCTCCTCGGACTGAAGAAGTCCTTTGGATGAAGGATGAAATGTCTAAACAGAAACTGTTCAGATGACCTGACTGAATTTTGTTGGATTGTTTTTTTTTACCTGGATTATAGAGCATGAACTTTGATAACTCTGAACATTTTGTTATGCCACAACATAGAACTACCGGTAGCTTAAAGAGTAGGTCTACTATAATTTATGAAATAGGTCTATGGAATAGTTTAGAAAATGATATTAAAGTTGCAAAAACAAAGACTTTGTTTAAGAAAATGAATAAAAGTAGGTTTCTGAAAAAAATTATATAAATTGGTCTGTATCAAAATGTATGTACTGTATAGTAAAGTATGATGAGTTATTTATTGTGTAATTTTTTTGTGGATTACTGTTGTTTGAATTGATTGTTTGAATTACTTATGTTAAAGAAGGGGCAGACAAAATAAGATTTTATCTTCTACTGCTTCCTTTCATTTCATGTACTGTTTTTTTTATTTTATTTACGTGGAATTGTAAATAGTTTTTTGTGTTCTTTTAAATTTGAAATGAATAAATTAAATAAATAAATAAATAAATAAATAAA
>JBBPBX010029063.1:0-24031 GCA_038048925.1 Garcialebias charrua | reverse complement strand
GAGCATCTGAAAAAAAAAGAAAAAAAAAAAAAAGAGGTAACATAAAACTACACACCAAAACACCAAAGTACAGGTTGTCCCCGACTTACGACGTCATGTTCCGGACTTACGAACGGACTAACGAACAGTAAAGTTGTACAGAAAATACAGCACTGGTATGTGTTTTTAGATGAAAGTGTGTTAGCTAACCGTTTATAAACAGGTTTCTGAGCATGTTTATGAACCAGTATGTACGTTTGTGTTGAAAAACGGGTGTTCGGCGCAGCGCTAGCATACATTTTCCGACTTACGACCAAAAATCTGGACTCATGTGTTTCGGGTTCCGACATACGAATTTTCGTCTTACGAGCGATTCGTAGGAACGGAACTCGCTCGTAAGTCGGGGACCACCTGTACATAACTTTCTTAGTTTCCAGAGCCATGACAAATGAAAGGCGTTGCAGACAAGGGCAGGTTGTTTGTGCTGGGCGGCAAGCCTGCTGTCTCCACTCATTTCCCCCCTCACACAAGCGACCTTTAACCTTTGACCTGGCACGCCAAAGCGAGCAGCAACACCGGATACTCGCGCTGTTCTGAGTGCCAGCTGCACTCACACTCACACAGACAGCACGACTATCATCACAACAGGCTGAGAGAAGGGGAACAGGAGGAGGAGAAGTGAGGAGAAAAGAAAGGAAGCAGGGGCTGACGATGATGAGCGAGAAGAAAGGGAAGGAAGTGAATAAGCAACGAGTTCAGCAAAAACTTACGAAGCTCAGACGGAGGAGAGATGCTTCGTACTGCAGGCGAACTCTCTGGGGCAACATAATGTCATCCTACGGTGAGGAACATGAACATTTTGGATGAATCAGCTTGACAAAGCAATTTAGTTCTTCAGAAACACTCGGCAACAGTTTAAACACATAAAGAAAACAAAGAAATGTAGAAACTTTAAGAAAAACATCTGGAAGAGTTGCTTTTTCTGGTAAAATGCATCAAAAACCTAAAAGTTTTTAAGATTCTTTAGTCAAAGTCAAAAGTCAAAGTCAACTTTATTGTCAGAACTGCAATATGTACAGGACATACACAGGATTGAAATTGCGTTTCTCTCAGTCCCTCGGTGCAACAGTAACCATTTAAACACTAAAACACTAAAACATTTAATAAACATAAGCATAAAATAGTAAAAGTGTAACACTGTCCTGAGTTTTTGCATAGTAGTATAAAAGTATGAAAATTTACACCAACACTAAAACACTAAACATTTAATGAACATAAGCATAAAATGAAATAATAAAAGTGTAATACTGTCCTGAGTTTTTGCATAGTAGTATAAAAAAAGTATAAAAAGTATATCTATAAAATAAACTGAAGGTTCTAGCATTGACATTTGCAAAGAGTGGCAAAGCAGCATATGAGTTAATGTACACAGTATATGTATGAGGTAGTTGATGTTGGTATAGAGGCAAAGTGGCATATGCAGTAAGGCACATTGGGCATCCTTAAATAAGGCTAGTCAGAGAATACTGTATATGTATCAGCAGTAGTGTAGATATAAAAGTAGTGTAAATGTAAACAGTAGTAATAAATGTAAACAGTAGTAATAAATGTAAACAGTATTAATAAATGTAAACAGTGAATGTAAACAGTAGTATGACTATAGGCAGTAATGTAATACAAACATTAGTGCAAATATGAGAAGTAGTGCAAACTGAATGAGCACATGACCGAGAGTTTAGTGAATAACCCGTTTGATGACACAGAGTCCAGTGTTAAAATCTTTGTGTTGTGTGGTAATGTGTGAGAAAGTTTTTTGTGTTAAGGCAGTTCAAATGGGAGGGGAGGCAGAGCAGGCAGAGTGTTTAGCATCCTGACTGCCTGATGAACAGAGCTGTCATTAAGTCTGCTGGTTCGAGCCTGGAGACTTCTCAGTCTCCTTTATTTGATACAAGCACAATAAAAAAATAAAAATAAATCAGGTCATCTGGATGGTTTCTTCATTTGCTGAGACGTTTCGTCCTTCATCCAAAGGACTTCTTCAATCTGAGGAGCCACCAAACAAACTGAGTCCCACACACAGCACACTCCCATAGTGGGAAAAAACTGTTTGCTGGTGATAAGAAGAGTTGACGGGGGAGAGGGCGGGCCCCGGAGGCCATCTTATCACCAGCAAACTGTTTTTATCCACTATGGGAGTGTGCTGTGTGTGTGTGACTCAGTTTGTTGGTGGCTCCTCAGATTGAAGAAGTCCTTTGGATGAAGGACAAAACGTCTCAGCAAAAAAAAAAAGAAAACGTCCAGATGACCTGACTGAACATTGTTGGATTAGTACCTGGATTATTGAGCATGAGCTTTGGTGTACAATAGTCCCTCTCTACTTCGCAGTTCGTTTGTCACGGACTCGCTCTATCGCGGGTTTACAAAATAGGATTGGACATGACACACAATTGGCTGATTGATGGATGAGCCGCACAATCAGCATGGGATTTTTATTTTAAAATAAATTATTTAATAATTCAGCACCTTTGTGCAACCCACAGCTGCAGGGGAAGCTTCCTCCTGCAGTGGAGAAGTGGGCGTGGCCAAGAGCAGTCGGAGGCAGAGAGCTAAGTTCATGACATCCTGTGCTCTTTTAGAGCGTTTAGTTTACAAACAGTGTTTAGAATATTGCAAGAGTGTGGGAAAGGTTTAAAACGCCTTTATATATATATATATATATATATATACAGTATATATATACAGTATACAGGTAGTCCTCGGGTTACGACGGTCTCAAGTTACAACGTTTCGTGGTTACGACGGATCTGCCATTTACTATGAAAAGCCTTGTTTCAGCAGCGGCGGAAGAATACAGTATTGAACTGTACGCGGTGCAGGAATACGGCGGATGGACCGGTTTTATGTCGTAAACGTAGCGGCGGAGGAATACACTGCACTGAACTGTGAACGCGGTTTTACGTCGTAAACGGAATGCGGAATACGACGGATGGACCGGTTTTACGTCGTAAACGTAAAGCAGTGGCGGAAAATATTGTATTGTACGCAGTGCGGCGGCGGAAAATATTGTACTGGACGCGGTGCAGCGGCAGAAAATATTGTACTGGACGCAGTGCAGCGGCGGAGAAATACTGTACTGTACTGTGAACGCGGTTTTACGTCGTAAACGGAAAACAGAATACAGGTACAGCGGATGGACCGAGGAGAATGGCATCAACAGCATCATAGTAGGCCATTAACCCTTTTTTCCCTTCATTATGGCTCCCAAAACGTATGTGTTTTTTGATAAATATGTAGGGTACTGTGTTAGAATAGGCTAAGTGCTTGGTAATACAGTACCGTACATGTACCGGTATATGGTGCAGTATGTACGTATATTCTGACTTACGCCGAAAATCGGTTTACGCCGCCGCGTAGGAACGGATCTACTTCGTAAGTTGAGGACTACCTGTATATATATATATATATATATATATATATATATATATATATATATATATATATATATATATATATATATATATATATATATATATATATATATATATATATATATATATATATATATATATATATATATATATATATATATATATATATATATATATATATATATATATATATATATATATATATATATATATATATATATATATATATATATATATATATATATATATATATATATATATATATATATATATATATATATATATATATATATATATATATATATATATATATATATATATATATATATATATATATATATATATATATATATATATATATATATATATATATATATATATATATACTAAAAATAAACTACTACTGACTACTTGTACTACTATTCCTGCTTTGCAGCTTTTCACTTATCGCGGGGCTTCAGGGTACGGATCCCTCATGATAAACGAGGGACTACTGTACAATAAAAAAGACTTTCAGTGTCTCCTTTCATAAACTTTATTGTATTTAGAAAATATAAAAGAACTAGAAAATATACAGACATATGTTACTCACTAAGTCACTGAAATATTGTCACTGATGGACTCCTGAACCTTCACAAACACTTTGAAAACTCCTCCTAACAACAAGCAGACTGAATTTTTTTTCCATCTATGGCACATTAAACAACATCTTCTTTTCCAAAAAGAGCCTGAAACACAATCTTGTCTGAACACTGAACATGTGTTCATCATTGCCTTTCTCTCCACCTGAGACGGGCTCCTGCCAACAGAACTGAGTGTTTCTGTGCAGCGTTGATGTATGGCTTTCTCCATGCGTAATGCAGTTTTAGTTTACGTCTCAGGAGACAGTTGTGGACTGAGTTGAGCAACAATGGATTTCTGAGCCCGAGTGGCTAAATTAAAACAGTGGCATGGACAGTTTGTCATATAGAGTTCACAGAGGGCTGGAAAACCATTAGAAGAAGTGTCCAGCTTTGGGCAGCATCCCATTTCCCAGAGTTAACCACACTTAGGATTTTTGGCATCCCCAGGTCTTTAATGAAAAATCATGAGGTAGGAGCCAAATTGCCACAAAACAACTGCAGGTTGTGTATAACAGTATATTTGGAAAAAATAATATGTTAGTAAACTTTAATTCACTGATGTGTGTACAGGTAGTCCTCGGGTTACGACGGTCTCGTGTTACTACGTTTCGTGGTTACGGCGCATCTCCCATTAAAAAAATAAAAAAATAATTTTGAAAAGCCGAGTTACACAGTTTCCGTTTTTACGTCGAAAACGTAGCGGCGGAGGAATACTGCACTGTACTCTCTAAAAAAGCTAAGTCTGGTCCTCTGGACATTCAAAAAACAAACAAAACTGTACTGTGAACACGGTTTTACGTCGTAAATGGAACGGAATACGGCAGATGGACCGAGCTGGACGGCGGTTTTACGTCGTAAACAAAATAGAGAATACAGACGATGGACGGAGGAATACGTGTCACCAGCATCCCAGTAAGCCATAACTCTTTTTTCCCTTCATTATGGTTCCCAAATGTATGTGTTTTTTGATAATTATGTAGGGTACTGTGTTAGGATAGGCTAAGTGCTTAGTAATACAGTACTGTACGTGCATATGGTGCAGTATGTATGTATATTTCGACTTACGTCGAAAATCGGTTCACGACGCTGCGTAGGAACGGGTCTACGTCGTAAGTCGAGGACTATCTGTATCATAAAACATCTTGAAACAAAATACACCTACCGCATCCTGAAAGCACAAATACTGTCCACAGCTCTGAGTTATTGCCTTGTTCTTTGCGTATCCCACTGAAAGACAAAATATCGTTTTGACATTTCTGTTTGTGCATCTTGGATAACATTACTTACAAGTTGCATTAAATAAATACAAATTATAGACAATTTCAATAACAAAAAGATGGAACATCAGTTTTTACATACAAGTGTCATGATGAGCCTGTCAACAAGGCATTTTTATGTGTAGTACTGTTAAGATATCTGCTAAGGCTAAAATGCTAACTGGACAGCACCAACCAGTATTCTAAAATAATATAATTTTACATCACAGTAGGTGTTTAAATTGTGAAAAATAACTTTTGCAGGCATTTCCTAAACTCCTTTCTTTGACCTCAATAGGAAAATGTCATGCAGCTAGAGAAAAACAGAAAATATTTGTGAAGTTAGCAAGAAAACCACCTCACACTAAAATATGCGCTGCTGTAGTGACATCCCTGATATTAATAAAAAAAATAAGGCATTAAGTTTAATTATCTCATATATTTCCCCCCAAACTGACCTCCTCTTGGTTGGGGAGAATCGTGACCAGAGATTACCACTACAACTCCTCTCGCCTGCAACTTTTCACTCCAACCCTCCAGCACTTTCCTCGAGTCGTCCTGATTGACAGGCGGAGTGGGGAAACCTCAGTGAGCTTTAAGACAAACACGGAGAGACGTGCAAACGAACATACAGTGCTTGCATCATCGAACGCCGACAGCTCCATGGATCCGGTGAAGTCTTGGTGTAATATGCCCAGCAGGCACTCGTCCAGCCAACAGGATGCGTTGTACACCGGCATGATGATACTCTGAACACAGGAAAGAGACAGTTCACACTCAGTGCAGCTGCTTGTTGCCGTGGCAACCAAACAAAAACAACAGGTTGGTACAAACTTGAAATGAACCCGAAAACGAGTAAAACTGCCACAGTCACACTTCCTAAAGCAAAGGCTTGTGTCAAAAAGTGACACAAATTTACAAGAGATTAAATAAATAATACAACAGGAAAAAACTTAATAAATGGGCTGTATCAGTCTCATCAGGACCGAGTGAAGTAAAAACTAGCAGTGGTGGAGAAAGTACTCAAACACTGTACTTAAGTAAAAGCACAAATAAACAGACAAAAATGTACTCTAGTAAAAGTAGAAGTACCACATTAATGATTTTACTTAAGTAAAAGTAAATAAGTACTTGCTTTTAAAAATAAAGTACTTGCTGAATGTATTACCTGATGCAATGGTCTACAGTATCATTAAGTGTGTGTACTGTATGTATATTTTCTATAATACTGTACATTGAAATTGCTGAGCCATTTTAATGAACAATGCTGCAGATATATACATGTAGTACAGTACACGTTTTTATTGTGTTTACTCTGACACAGTTCACACTTGGACTTGTGATTCTGTGCGTCAGTATTTCAGGGATGACCTGCTTACCGGTAGTTACTGTAAATGTCATAAAAAAAAGAATGATTTAAAAAAAAAAGAATGATTTTACCTCTGAAAGTTTTTATTTAACACAAAAGCAAAACAAATGTGTCATTTTAACTGCAGTAAAAACATTAAAGTAAAAAGTTGTCTGCTTAACAAAGGAACAGGCTCTGATCATTTCACCTCCAGTTTGTCATCAACTCTAGTTAAAATACTGTCTAGTCAACTTTGTAATGGGTCAATAGTGAACAATATTTTAACTTCCTGGCACCATTTTCAAAACTTGGACCTGAGTGTTGAGACATTTGGAGACATCTCTTGTCTCCTAACACCCCATGAACTGACACATTTTAATATTGCAGCAAGAATCTCTAAAAACTATGTCTCTAAAAACTGTCAATGCCAGAACTTTCATTTTATTTTATAGATATACTTTTTTACACTTTTATACTACTATGCAAAAAACTCAGGACAGTATTACACTTTTGTTATTTCATTTTATGCTTATGTTTATTAAATGTTTAGTGTTTTAGTGTTGGTGTAACTTTTCATACTTTCATACTACTACTATGCAAAAACTACTATGCAAAAACTCAGGACAGTATTACACTTTTATTATTTCATTTTATGCTTATGTTTATTAAATGTTTTAGTGTTTTAGTGTTTAAATGTTTACTGTTGCACCGAGGGACAGAGAGAAATGCAATTTCAATCCTGTGTATGTCCTGTACATATTGCAGTTTTGACAATAAAGTTGACTTTGACTTATTTATTGTTCAAGTTCAGAAGAAGTTGGTTTTCAAAGTTTTTTGAGTCCAGTCTGACTCTATTGGGAGAGAAAATCTGTCCTGCTGTACTGAACAGTCTTTCAATAATATTTCAATAAGGTCATGGGTGGTGTGTATCTTCTGGCTGAATCTCTGTGGTGGAATCCAGTTTGTGTGTGTTAGTGGTGCTGTGGGTGCTCCCAGCTCAATGACATATACACTAGAATATACTGTACATCATTGGTCCAGCTCTTCTTGAAGGCAGGTCTAAAGTTACCTGTCCACTTTGCAGTGATTTAGTGAACCAACTCCCCTCTCGACATCAGTTACTTTCAAACTAACGACAAATCAAAAAGCTGCAACGTGAATGTAACTTGTAACTCAACACATTATAGAAATGTAGCGTAGTAGAAAGTATAGATACTTCATGTAAAATGTAGTGGAGTAAAAGTACAGAAACTTCATGTAAAATGTAGTGGAGTAAAAGTACAGAAACTTCATGTAAAATGTAGTGGAGTAAAAGTACCCACATTTAATTCTACTTAAGTAAAGTACAGATACATGAAAAATGTACTTAAGTACAGTAACAAAGTACTTGTACTTAGTTACATCCCACCCATTTTTTTTAATTATTTTTTTTGTTTGTTATTTATTCATGTATTTTTTTTTTTCCTTCTTAAAAGCCCATCTAGGAACAAGTGCTGCGAATTAGCTGTTGCTATTGCACTATGATGCTAACATGGGACTGCTGTTTTACTCAGTTTGTCTATGTCGATGTGTGTCTGTCCCTATCAAATTAATCAAATCAATCAATCAATCAACCACTGAAAACTAGTTCCTGTTGAGGGAATCTTGGCAGTTTATCAAAGGGCAACTGTTAATAAATGTGATAATACACACATGAACACATGAATGTGTTTACATCGGTTGAGCTGAGTTCTTCACCCACCACATCCACTGCGCCTCGACATCCTCCTCCTCCTCTGGTCTCTGCAGCTTCTCCTCCTGCTGTCCTGATCCGCTTCACTGGGTTCGGGTCCAACTCGGAGTCCCCGTCCTGCTGCTCCAGAGTCTCTCGGTCCATATGGGTCTGTCTGCAGACGCTTGACTCGACTTTAATCACTCAAATGTAACCTAAAATGGAGAGAGAGCCATGCGGGGAGCACGTGCATTATGATGTCATTCAGCGTTTAATTTGCAACTCATCTAGACATAAATGGACTATAAGTCCACGAAAGTATCAATAAAACGTGTTTTGTTCGTTTTAGTCGTGGGTTTTGAGATAGTTTTCCCGAACTCGTTCCGTACGGTGTAGCGGCGCAGCTACTTCCGCAAACAATGAATACAAGACGCTGATTGGCTGCAGAAAAATGCGGACCGACAATCGATTCGTTGATTTTGCTGTCAGTCATCCGTATGATTACGTCACTACAGTGTCTACATTTTATTGGTAGAATCCTAAATTTGGATTCTTTCGTTTAAAATGCATCATGTTACGCGTGTTTTAGCATTTCTGTCTCCAGTCCAATTACACGAAAATGTTTGAAGAAAAAAAAAAAAAAAAGTTTGGTTGTTTGTGGTTTTTTTTTCTTTTTTCATTTGTGTGATAGTTATTATAGATTGGTGCCTCTCAAGGTGGCTGCATGTTGCTCAAATAATACCTCAAATATACAGCCCAAAATCTCAAAAGGGTTGAAAAGGATTTCTTCTCTTGAAGCTTTTTTCAATTTTTAATATTCCATCATGGGAGAAGTGGATGTGGTGGAGATAGTGGTTCGCCTGGACGGCAGACTGGAGATGTGGCAGTGAGTGTCTGTGTTATATTTTACAAAAAAAAATGTAAAAAATTAAAACAAAAACAACATCAGCAAAAAAATTATAATAAAGCAGATCAACTAGCTGGGCTTATTGATAGTGGTCCTTTTATTTTACCCACTCAAACACATAAAGTAAGACTTGTTGTATAGAAAGTGAATGAAAGAAGCCAGAGAGAGTGAGCACGCTGGGGTTAGTTCCTCCAGCAGACTAATTGTTCCCACATTGCAGCAGCACCTCCATCAGGCCACGCTTCATTCATCACTCCACACTGCTCCAGGGGGCCAAGCTTGAGAAGTGAAATCTGTAAAATTCAGAGGATTTTTCTGCAGAAGCATTAAAACATTGTAACCAGAGAAGCAGAAGACTGTTTTGTTTCTTTGCTCTGTTCCAGCCTGTTTGATGAATCTTTGAATCTTGTTGACTTGGCTGTTAGTTTTTGCTGTGTGTGTGTGTGTGTGTGTTTTATATTTTTAGAAACCTCCAAGCTGCACTTGTGCCATGAAATAAACTTCACATTAGTTTTTGACTGCTGGAGATTAATAACTGCCATGCACAGTCAATTATTTCATTCAGATGTTTCCATTTTACAAGTGAGGTCTGTGATCCTTTGCACTGCAGGTATGCAAAGTCTCATCGCTCCACGTACGGGGCCATTTCAGACTGGAAAATAGTTCTCGCTGCCTCCAACAACTGTTCCCACTATTACTCACTGGTGTATGTTTATGTCCCCTCCTCCAACAAATCAACACCACATGGCAGCGTTGCATATCAAGTGTGCGCACCAGTTGATTTACTGTATCGGGAGGTCGAGACTGCAGCTGCTGGGATCTAATCAGACTGTGCCTGATTGTGTTTGGACAGAAATCACTTCAAAGGGAAGGAAAAGTGTCTGAGTGTGTCTGGTTGTGCAGGCGTAAGAGGCTTTGCTCAAATCTTTTCATTTTGTTTAGACAGTTGTTTGCATTTGACCTTCTGTTTGATAAAAAAAAAACACTTTTGTTTTTATGTGTCTTGTGCTGCACACACACACAAATGTGCTGGTGGTGCAGAAGTTAGGTGAGGCTGTTTCCCCTGTTTGAATACACCAGATGGCACAAAATGTTTTGGCAGGAAAGGTGAAGCACCTCCATTTGCCTCTACCCATATTTGCCCCATAGTGGGCCCATAAGCAAGGCACTTAACCCTCCAGCTGCTCGTCTGTCACCTTTGATGTGCTCAAATGTTTGATAATAATAATAATAATAATAATAATAATAATAATAATAACAATCACAATAACAAAAACAATACTGTAGTAATAACAATAACAATCACAATAACAAATGCAATAGTAGTGGTAATAATAATAATAGTAATAATAATAATAATAACAACAATAATAAAAATAATGATATACTGCAGTATATCATTATTTTTATTATTATTATACATGTATAATAATAATAATAATAATAATAATAATAATAATAATAATAATAATAATAATAATAATAATAATAATAACTGTTATACTACTAATAATAATAATAATAATATTTTTTTGAGAATCTGTTGGAATCCTGGCGGGAACCAATGCAGATATGTTCCTGTTTTTGATTTTATACATCTACCTTATAATGTTTTGCTAGTTTTTGATACTTTGTTTAAAAAAATTCTGTATTTCTCTCTTACGTTTTTCTGTTTATTGTTTAAGGAAGTTCTACCATTGCTGTTCATCATTCTTTAGTTTGTAGCAGGTCGCTTTTGTAAATGAGTCTACGAGGCTCAATGAGATTTACCTGACTAAATAAAGGTTGAATGAATTAATGAATAATAACAATCACAATCCCATTAACAATAATGATAATATTAATATAACAATAATACTGTATAATAAATGTTACAACAACAACAACAACAACAACAACAACAACAACAACAACAACAATGATAATAATAATTATTAGTATTAGCCTATAATAATAATAATAATAATAATAATAATAATAATTATAATTATTATTATTATAAAACAGGAGCTAGTATCAAGGCTGATGCATGTGTCTAAATGTTGAAAGATAACACAATAAAAGAAAAAGAAAATAAAATTTTATTTGTGGACAGTCAGAGCAGTTTTATTTAATGTTTTCCCTTTTTTGCTTCATAATGCCACAGATTAGGCTGGATGGATGAAAGAACAGATGGATGAATGGATGGATGAATGGATGTATACATGAATGGATGGATACATGAATGGATGGATGGATAAATGAATGGATGAATGGATGGATAAATGAATGGATGGTTGGATGGATAAATGAATGGATGAATGATTGATGAATGAATGGATGGATGGATGGATAAATGAATGAATGGATGGATGAACTGATGGATGAACTCTTGACCATACCCTGAGTGATAACTTTGTACATGTTTTTAAAAGTTGTGTGCTGAAATGCTTATTGTACATTTTACTGACATCTTTGTAGGGCAAATGATGAAGTTTACATTTCCTGTTATATTACAGTATTTTTGTTTTTTATATAATTTGTCAGCGTGGGATCAGATTACAATATGTGGCTGTAAAAACCTTTGAGACAATGCTCCCACCTAGTGGTTTGAAGGAGTAATAAACTAAGATTTGTTGTATCTGTAGATCCAATCTGTGTCTGATGATGAGAGCCAGGTGCAAGCCAGGAGGGCAGAATTTAAAACATGGATGACAAACCCAGATGTGAGGCAGTGGTTTTGCTTTAAACACTAAAAGTTGTAGTTCCATTAGAAATAGTAAACTTTGTGAAACCTGAGGATCACTTTGCTCCTGCAGTCAGAGGAAGTGTTGCAAGGGGGAGAAAAATATTGTTGATCATAGATTAAATAAATGAAAGTTTAGGTTCTGCTTTACACTTTTATTGATTCTACTTTTACACACTTTATACTATTAGAAAAAAAAAACTTTGAATCAGTGCATTTAAAGAGCCAACACAACAACTCAGCCGAACATTTGTTATTGTGTGAAAGTTTATGAAGCATATCCACACTAATGTGAGCCATTTTCTTCTGTATGTTTTTCAGCATCTTTCTCGTCCCACAGTTTTAGAGTTATTTCAACAAATCATAAATCAAAACGTTCAGCTCGTTCAGGACAATCCTGCTATGACTTTTGGTATTGGTGCAAATTTAGCTTTTTGAAACATTTAGCCTTTTCTGCCACTTTTTTCTCACAGAAAATGAATTGAGCTCATTTTAATCCTTCAAATCTTTAGATCTGTTTATAGCCTTTTACTGCTCCTTTCACATTTTGTTCTTCTTCAGCTTCTTTGTGCAAATTTAAACCTTTTTTCAGCTACTTTCAGCTGTTTTGTGCTCCTTTCATGATATTTATGCTAACTACATTTTTGTGCTTCTTCTAACTTTTTTCTGCTCCTTTCAGTTTATTTCTATATTTCATCTTGTTCTATTTCAGCTGTATTATTTAGCTGTTTTATGCTAATTTTAGCTTTTTCAGCTATTTCCACATGGTTTGCACTCATTTAAAAATTGTCAGCTTAACTGAGCAAAAATGTGCTCTCTCCATGCACTTCCTTCTTGTAATTTCAGCTTCTGTCAGCTTTTTTTTTTTTTTAGCTACCAGTACTTTTCAGCAGTTTGTTGTTGTTGTTGTTGCTAATTCAAGCTTTTTTCAGGTCATTTCCTCTCATTTGTGCTTCTTTCAGCTTAATTGGGCAATCGTTTTTTTTTTTTTTGCTTTCTTCTGTTGATTTAAGCTCATTATACATTTTAAGCTATCTTTTAGCATATTTTAGCTCATTTCAGCTGTTTTCATATACATTCAAATTTTTGTTGTAATTTCTGCTACTTTCAGCCTAATTAACTTATTTGCAATCATTTCATCTTGTTCTGCTATTTCAGCTATATTATTTATCCGTTTTATGCTAATTTAATCCTTTTCAGCTATGGTTTGAACTCATTTAAAAATTGTCAGCTTAACTGAGCAAAAATGTGCTCTCTCCACTTTCTTTTAATTTCAGCTTCTGTCAGTTTTTTTTAGCTACTTTTCAGCAGTTTTTTTTTTGTTGTTGTTGCTAATTTCTGCTTCTTTCAGCAAACTTTTTTTCTTCTGTAAATTTAAGCTCATTCTACCTTTTAAGCTAGCTTTTAGCATATTTTAGCTCATTTCAGCTGTTTTCATATGGTACATTCAAAATTTTGTTGCAATTTTGGCTACTTTCAGCCTAATTAGCTTATTTGTGATCATTTCAACTTGTTATGCTCTTTTCAGTTTATTTCTTGGTTTCAGTTATTTCAGCTATAGCTGTCTTATGCTCATTAGCTTTGTTCAGCTAATTCCACATTTATTGCACTCATTTCAACTTTTGTGCTCTTTCTGTTTTCTGCTTGTTCTACATTTTCTGCTACATTTCAGCATGTTTTTTTAAGCTAATTGCAGCTGTTTTTCAGCAAGTTCTTCTGCAACAAGCATCCACACCACATTTGTGCAGAAAAAGCAATTTCTCTAGTTTAAACTAAGATCATTTTTTTTTGGTCTTAGCTAGTCAGTCTGACTTTGCCTTCCCATGATGCCTTGCACAGATACGTTCGTATTTACAACAATGGGATGAAGTTAGATGCCTTTCAGTGAGCCCAGTGACAAGAGCAGAAACAAAGGATGACTCATCAAATCAAATGAAAATGCAAACACTAGCCATTTATTGATATAGTTTTCCATATTACAGCAATATATTTCTATTAAATACATATGTACTCAGCCTGTGTGTGTTTATAGGTAGGCATTTTACATTCGTGTCCAGTTTCAGTGCAGTGGTAAAGTCTGAATCAGCTTAAGATTTTTGAAATCATCAGCATAGAAGTGAGCAAAGAGCAGGACATCAGTTTATTGTTTGATGTTTTTTTTCTCTTCCACCCTGAAATAAAGTGTCTGACATCCCTGTATTCTGGTTTCTGAAGTCAAATGCATTTAATTCATGGTGTAAAGTGGAGACAGAGTGGTGGTGAGGTGTGTAGAGGTAGGCACCAGGGTCTAATCGGGTACAATCTGAGATCATGAACAGGTCCATTGTTAAACTGAACCAAAACCTGTTACAGGTAGTCCTCGACTTACGGCGGCCCCGAGTTATGACGTTTCGCGGTTACGGCGCAATCTCCATAAAAAAAAGGGAAAAAAAGAAATATTTTGAAATTTTTTATTTTGAAAGCCGAGTTCCTTCCGGTTTTGACGGCAGAAACAGCGGAAAAACACAGAAAGACCCGCTCTGGACGGAGCTTCACGGCAGAACCAGCACAGTACAGGCAGAGATTAAACGCTCTGGACAGAGGTTGACGGCGGTTTTACAACGGAATACGGCAGATGGACCGAGCTGACGGCGGTTTTACGTCGTAAAAAAATATTGGATGTACTGACGGACGGAGGTAGGCCACCGTACAGCAAGCTACTGTAGCTATCCAGCTAGCTCCCTTCATGTGAATCGAGCCTGCTAGGGAGGAGGGAGACGATTCAACTTGCTCCTTCGTCTTTAAACAGAGGTTGACGGTGGTTTTACAACGGAATACGGCAGATGGCCGGCAGATGGACTGAGCTGACGGCGGTTTTACATCGTAAACAAATACAGTATTGGATGGACGGACGGACGGAGGTAGACCACCGTACAGCAAGCTAGTTAGCCAGCTCGCTCCCTTTATGTGAATGGAGCCTGCTAGGGAGGAGGGAGACGATTCAACTTGCTCCTTCGTCTTTAAAAACTGTGTTAGGATAGGCTAAGTGTTTGGTAACCGTACAGTACTGTACTTTAAAAAAAAATTAGTATGTACGTTAGGGGTTGAACGAGTACATAATTTTTAACCTCGACATTAACATAAAAAAACTCGAACGACGCTCGAGTAGCCGATGACGTCACAGTGTCTTACGATGCAAAATAAATAAATAAATATAAATGCCTAAAAACGTCTTTACAAAAAGAAAAAAAAGACCAACAAAGCATTGGGAGCATTTATTATGCTCCTATCATGTATCATACTGCAGATAAGTCACAGGAAAAACAAAACTATTAGTTATTATTATTAATTTTAAAAGTGAAAGTAATGCGCTGAAAACCGAAACTTAAAAAACAAATGGGGCCACAGCCACACCGTACCACCGCCTGCAGCTGTGCAATTTAGGTTTACTTTTAGAGATTGTGTTTATAGGTTTTTGGTAGCTCTAGAGAGATGAATATTTGTTTTTTTTTGTTTGTGAAACGAGAGACAGGAAGCCGTTTCGGCCGTGTTATAATATGGGACCTGCATTGCAACACTGCCCTCTGCTGTCACAATCTACTACAAAGAAAGTCAACACGAAGTAGCGCATTTTATAAAATTATAAACTGTTTTACCTTTTTGACAAGACGGCCTGCTCCATTAACATCCGTGCGCACACAGGAATCCATTTTGTAGCGTCTACTAAAAGCTAAAAGCTGCCCCGCGCGCTGTGAAATGTGAAATGTGACGTCACTACGGCTACCCGAGGTGGACAAAAAAGCCTCGATAGAAGTCAAAGCACTCGAGTTGTCGAAAACTCGGGTACTCTGTTAATGCACTAATGTACGTATGTTCCGACTTACGTCGAAATTCGCTTTACGACGCAGCGTAGGAACGGAACTCCGTCGTAAGTCGAGGACTACCTGTATTGTCCTGAAATATCGAGCTAACGTGCTCTCGAGTTTGAAAAACGGCAAAGGAGGATTATATAGTGTAATCTATATGTAAAAAGAAGGTGTGTGCTTCAATCCCACAGATGTGGAGCTTCTCTGGAAACAGAAAGCTAAATATAATTTTAACTTATCAGACAAAAAAAAAAAGATTCATTTTTAAGGAAGTGCTCAGAATCAAAGAGTAATTCGGAGTCTCGGGGGTTTGGAGGCATTCATGCTTTGGTCGGTGGAGCAGCAGTGAGGGTCCTGGTGAATCCAAGTGTGTGTCTTGATCTCCAGAACAAACGTCTCTGTGGTCAGAGTCGATGCAGGTGATGGAGAAAAGCTTCAGACTGTTCAGGTTGCGTGTTGCCGACACGTCTGCATCCTGAGAGCACGTCTGTGCATGAGCGAGCGAGATCTTTGTTCTTCAAGATGTCAGGCTTTGTCGCAGCCGATGCGCCTTCAAGTTCAGTCAACCTGACGACATCAGACCAGTTCTGACCCGTTCCACCACACCTTTCTAGAAAATAAAAAAAAAGAGTCCCGTCTTGGGAAGGTGGCGGCGCCTCAGAGGAACGGGTTGTGGCTGTGTGTTTGAGTCCGAGCTGATCGTGGCGACAGGGGGAGCAGAGGCTGCGGGAGGTTAGAGGGGAGGCTCAGGAGTCCCGCAGGAGGTTGCGTGAGGGAGGAGGGGAGGACGGGGGGCTGGTGGAGCAGAGGGAGGGGCAGTGACGGGCTGTAATGCAGCATGTGAGGAGGCAGTGGCGAGGTGGAGCACGGCCGCATCTGGTTGAGGGTGAGGCGCGGCTGGTCGCAGTGGAACGGGTTGGTGGGAGACGGTGCACTCAGGCCTGTAAGCATATTTATTAAAGTACATTTACATAAAACACTTCATCCCAGAAATATTGATGTGCTTACCTGAGAGGAAGGGGTTACTCTGCATCTTGCTGGGAGGTTTAGGAGGGATCAGAGCGTCCAAATTGACCAGCGAGGCCCCGCTGGGTCCTAGAAAAGACTCTGGAGTCCGACACATACGTGCAGGCGGGGCGCCGAGCGGGGGCGCTAACCTGGACAAGTGGAACATCTCAGGGCTGTCCGACTCCCGTCCGTTTAGCAGGGGTGTCACCGGCGGGTCCGCTCTGAACAGATCCGACCTGGAGTCTTGTCCAGAAAACAAGTGGGACGCAGGTTTGATTCCAAACAGCTCAGCGTCTGCAAATCAAACAGCAGAACTTCAAAACACGTTTTAACGCTGACGAATCGTTAATAATCCATTCATAAACCTTGGTTCAACCTTGGCTCTCGACGGAGGCAGTCGCTAGTCCTTTCCTCTCCCGTCCTCCCCCCCCCCCCTCTGCTGCCTGCAGCTCCTCAGCTAAGCACCTCGAACGCAAATTAAGATGGATTGGAGGTTTGGGCATTCGATTCTACGAACAAGATTTCTACAGAAGAAACGGCAAAGGGGAGCCGGTCCACCCTCACAGAGTGACGAAGAGGATACGCCATGGATTCCTGTGGGTGTGGATGGTGTGCGTCTCGCTCTCTGTGCTGTGCTCTGTGGAGGTGAAGAATCTGGATTATATTGGATTATGATGGCAGCGCTTTGCTTTTTGGCGTTTGTGGAGCACTGGCCTATCGCAAAATAAGGGAGACTTCAGCAGGACTTAATGCCTGGAGCACCCGACGTCTGGTCTGCGCGGTGACCTCGAGAAATCAGCTGTTTGCGAGCTTATCCAGAGGGTGAACAGATCACCCTCGGATTGGGACTCTGGACGCTGTGGTCAACATCTGAGGTCAGAGCTTGGATCAGTGGAAAAAGTCCCGAATTGGATCACTTGGAACAGAGTCGCCCTTACAGACTGAAGGCTGCAGAAATTACAATGTGAGCCTGAAGTGAAAATATTTGTCAATTCTTATCTGACTCCCTTGGAAACAGCCTTGAAAAAGGCTGGATATCTAATTTCTCCTGAGATGTGCTTTACTGTGGGCAAAACAGCTGCTCTCTTGTCTTGTCTGCCACCCCCCCCCCCCCCGGAGAACTTTTCTATGAGCGTTCTGGAATGTCTCATGGACAGAAACCTCCCTGCCTCAGTCTCAACATGCAACATGTAACTGTCTAAATGTGCTTCTTGGTATAGTTTTTACTGTGTCATGCGGTGTCTTGGCAGACAAAATGTGATACATTTTTTTTAATACCAACGCTGTGACCCTCATGGTACTTTCCTTTTTTTCACACCTTTGACCTTCATCCCGAAACGGATGAGAGAGGCCGCGCTGAAGAACATGTCATGTGTTCTGAATAAGCAGCAGCTTTACACACTCATTCCATCTTCAGGATGACTGTGCATACATAATCACGCTGTATTGGTGAAAACTGGTGCAATGTTAATAAAAGCTCTTGAATCTTGAATAAAGAAAAAAGGTTCAAGTATGGACACAAACAGGTCATGAACTATTTTATTTTATGAATCCAGCAGGCTGCAGTACAACAGAGAGTCTGAGAAGACCACACCGGCTTTAGACGTTTCTCTGTTTGGTTGCTCTGATTGAAAAATGACTTCAATGATCTGAGTAGTTTTTTAATTATAATTAATATTAACCCCCCTGCTCTGCATACATTTGTATTCTGAGAGCAGTTTATCTGAGCAAAGCTGCAGATCATCCAGCTGAACAGATGTGCCCCAACACAAAGAGCCCAATCATTACACAGATGTTTCAGATTTTAAAAAAGTCCACTTCAGCTTCACTTTTAATGAACTGCTCATCAAACTTTTACAAGCTTACAACTTGACAATGAAAATAACTTTTTGTTGGGATTGAGGTGAGTTCTCATGCTGCTGATCTCATGCAGCTGAGTATCTCATGCTGCAGTGCTGATTATCTCATGCTGCTGATTATCTCATGCTGCTGATTATCTCATGTGGCTGATTATCTCATGCTGTTGATTATCTCATGCTGTTGATTATCTCATGCTACTGATCTCATGCAGCTGCTGATCTCATGCTGCTGATTATCCATAATACTGCTTATCCATGCTGCTGATTATCCATGCTGCTGATCTCATGCTGCTGGTTATCCATGCTGCTGTTTATCCATGCTGCTGATTGTCCATGCTGCTGATTGTCCATGCTGCTGATCTCGTGCTGCTGATTATCTCATATGGCTGATCATCTCATGCTGCTGATTATCTCGTGCTGCTGATTTCACACAGCTGAGTATCTCATGCTGCTAATTATCTCATGGGGCAGATTATCTCATGTTGCTGATTATCTCATGCTGCTGATTATCTCATGCTGCTGATCTCATGCTGCTGTTTATCCATGCTGCTGATTGTCCATGCTGCTGATCTCGTGCTGCTGATTATCTCATATGGCTGATCATCTCATGCTGCTGATTATCTCGTGCTGCTGATTTCACGCAGCTGAGTATCTCATGCTGCTGATTATCTCATGCTGCTGATTATATCATGTTGCTGATTATCTCATGCTGCTGATTATCTCATGCTGCTGATTATATCATGTTGCTGATCATCTCATGCTGCTGATTATCTCGTGCTGCTGATTTCACGCAGCTGAGTATCTCATGCTGCTGATTATCTCATGGTGCTGATTATCTCATGTTGCTGATTATCTCATGCTGCTGATTATCTCATGTCGCTGATTATCTCATGCTGCTGATTATATCATGCAGCTGATTATCTCATGCTGCTGATTATCTCATGGGGCAGATTATCTCATGCTGCTGATTATCTCATGCTGCTGATTATCTCATGCAGCTGATTATCTCATGCTGCTGATTATATCATGGGGCAGATTATCTCATGCTGCTGATTATCTCATGCTGCTGATTATCTCATGCAGCTGATTATATCATGCTGCTGATTATCTCATGCAGCTGATTATCTCATGCTGCTGATTATCTCAGGCTGTTGATTATATCATGCTGCTGATTATCTCATGCAGCTGATTATCCATGCTGCTGATTATCCATGCTACTAATCTCATGCTGCTGATAAGCTCATGCTGCTGATTATCCATGCTGCTGTTTATCCATGCTACTGATTATCTCATGCTGCTGATTATCTCATGCTGCTGATTATCTCATGTGGCTGATTATCTCAGGCTTTTGATTATCTCATGCTGCTGATCTCATGCAGCTGATTATCTCATGCTGCTGATTATCTCAGGCTGTTGATTATATCATGCTGCTGATTATCTCATGCAGCTGATTATCCATGCTGTTGATTATCCATGCTACTAATCTCATGCTGCTGATAAGCTCATGCTGCTGATTATCCATGCTGCTGTTTATCCATGCTACTGATTATCTCATGCTGCTGATTATCTCATGCTGCTGATTATCTCATGTGGCTGATTATCTCAGGCTGTTGATTATCTCATGCTGCTGATCTCATGCTGCTGTTTATCCATGCTGCTGATTATCTCATGCTGCTGTATTCATTCATACCTATTTGCTCACCACAGACTCATGTTCGGGCTGCTGCTGTTACACCGTATTGTTTTACATTATTAGTGTTTAGCGTATATCTTTGATCTTTTAGTGTGCTGGTTTGCATTTGTTTTAGCGTATATCTTAGTGTATATCTTAAGTCCTTATTTACAGTTCTTTTATACTTATATTTTACTATTTTTGGGTGTAACTGGGACCCTGTGTACATAATTTTGTTCCACCTCTTGTACCACGAGATGGTAATGACAATAAAGTTTACTTGAACTTGATTTCCTCTTAAGTTTCAATTTTGCTGTGGTTGTTTTTAGATCTTTCTGGACCCACTGTGGTCACAGTAAGCTCCAGTGTTGTCTGCCTCAGTCAGAGCAGTTAGAGCAGCATTACGTCACAGTAACTTCAACTAATTGAACACAAAGGAATATGTTCACAATGCAGCTGTGTAAAACAGTTGATGGCAGTCGGAGTACCGTGTTTTACTTAGGTGGCACTTGACAGGGTCAAACTTCCAGTCTTCAGTTCATTATATTTCTTAGTCATCATGGCTGTGTTTAGACTCATCAAAAGAGATTTTTACAAAAATGTGACTCAAATGATCGACTTAACGACAAAATAACAATATATAAAGTTCAGATGTCTGAATGTATTATTTTACTGAAATATCAGCAGATTAATTTGCGAAGCTACTATGAGACATGGCTGTGTGTATCTGTACATAAAGCAGATAACTGACATCTGACTGAAAAATATTTTAGGGTACACAATGAATGCCAGATGTGAAGAGCTACCCACGTGCAGTTTAATAACATAAGATGGATGTCTTGTCTGTAAATTAGACTAACAAAGTTCTCTGAGTAGCCTCTGTTGTTGTTTGGGAGGTGTTTTTTGTCAATTTACATACAGTTTGTGTCTTCTACCAGAGACCTCAAGGGAACCTCCTACTGTTAAGGTGTGATCTTTCAATTTACATGTATGTGTTACAAACCCCCTTCAGTTAAGCTGTGATGTGTTTGTTTTGTCAATTTAAATAGAATGGGCATGTTAGGTATTTTGTGGTGTTATTTCAGTTTCCAATTTCATATGTTGGTGCGTGGCTTGTCAGCCTGTATAAAACTTCTCGTTCTCACAGCTTCCATTCATTCAGAATTGAAAAAGACTTCTGGACAGAAGTCGAAACGTTTTCTGCAACAAATAAAGTCCAGTTGATCCTGTATTGAACGCCTTTTTTGATAAGATGGATGTATAATGCCAGGTCTGAACCGGTTAAATCAAAATTTTTATCAAAAAATATTATATTATTAACTTTTGTTTAAACAAAAGTCAATGTTCCCTCTAAGCTGCGCGCGTGCGCAATTGCGCACTGCCCGCACATTTTCAGCGCACAATAAAATCTGCGCACATCCAAATTAAACTGAATGTTGTCAGTATGTCTTATACGCCTTGTAACACATCACAAGTGCGGGATCTGATTGGGTATGGTCAACCCGCCGGTCCGCCTCAACTTAAAATGATTGATGGACAGCAATTACATCCAATCACATTGAAGCTCACATTGTTTTGACCAATCACTAACAGGAAGGCGGGTCTTAGAACAGCAAGCATGTGTGTATGCGGCTTCACAGTCAGATCATGCAGAAGACGGAGTTTGTCACACCGGGACAGGTACGTGGGTCAATTAGTGTTAAAACTACAGATTTTAAATCTCGTTGTTAGGTCAAGTAAAATCAGAGTTATGATCAATAATCCACACCACGTCTTTTATCTGAATAAAGTCAAATATCAAGCGCGTTACAGCGAGAAGCTGCACACACACACACACCGCTGAACACATAAACAATCCCCCTCCTTTCTGAAGGAGGCTCCAAGTTATTTGTCAAGCACCAAATCTGCAGGAAAAATAAGAAAAAGACGCAGAAGTTGAATGGAGGTCAGTGCACGATAAAGTCACGTGATAAACTCAGTGAGAGCGGGGTGATGAAGAGGAAGATCGTTAGAAGAGGAAGAGCAGAACCAGGCCAGGTGTGCAGAGGAGCAGGTCCAGAACCAGCATCAGTTTCTGAGCTCTGCAGATGTTGACCCAGGGACCAATGGAGGAAAATACACTTTTTAAAAACTTACAGTAAAATAAATATTTTGTCAATAAAAAAATAATAATGAGGAGAGTTTAAACAAAAACCCTACAAGCATTAAAATAAAAATCATTTAAATTAGATACTGTGTATTTATTTGAGGCTGACAGTTTAATTAAGAAGGTTGATTTTCCCTCTGAGGAACATGAATAAATAAAGTTAAAGGGTTAAAACGTCTCATTCAAATAAAATAATAAAGTCTGTAGTTAAATAAAACTGGTTTTTGAGCTGCATGCATTCAGCTGGGAGCTGCAAAATCACTTTTATTAAAAGCAAACTCATGGAAGTTGCTGCTGTAATCTGATTCTTTTAATAAGCCATGTAACTTTCTATGATCCCAGATTTATAACAGGTGTGTGACCATAGTGCACACGTCCTGATGTTGCTCATAGTGGTCCTCAGTGTGCTCAGAGAGCTTGTGTGTATGCCCAGACACATGAAAAATTAGAGGGAACATTGCTTTTGACTGATTAGAGTCGTGTGAAATCTACGGTGCTTCTTGCTCTTAGAATTACCTGTTGGGCTGGCAGGCTGATGGGGGGACACTCGGAGAACCTCCTGCTGAAGCCTCTCCTCCGTTTTGGCTGTGAATGGATCTGTCCCGTCACCGTCTGTTTGGGGAAATGAAAACGGACTAAAGCAGCATGGATATTTAATACCTGTGTGTAAAAATTCAAAGAAAACTAATGCAGGCATGCAATCCGATGGAACCTTGTGATGCTAAATATATGTGAAACATAAAGTACCCCCATTTGTTGGGCCATCCCAGGCATCACTGTGGGGACTGGATGGTGCCTGTGCCACCTCCCAGGGGTCTGTGTGTGAGTTGGCACATGGAGCCCAGGGATTGGATGTGTTAGAAAAGTGGGGAGGGTCCATCCAAGAGCTGCCAATCACTGGAGTGCTGGACTGGACTGCTGTGAAGTCAGATTTAGATGTTTGTTTTCTTTTTCTGAGTATGGTGAAGCGGAGGTGTTGTTCTGATTAAAAAACATTCAGGTGTCATACTGGGCCTGTCTGTAACAAAGCACCCACCTACAGAGTCCCAGGGGTTGGAGGTGGTGTTACTGGGGGGCTGAACTGTGGGCCATGGGTCGCCAGTGGGAGGCTGTGGCTTAGATGATGATCCAAAAATGTCCACGAGGTCCAACGTGGCAGACTAGAAGGGAAGAAAAAGAAAAAAAACAAGATAGGTATTATTGAAAATATTAACTGGTCATTGTGGCCAATCAGTTCAATTTTAGTTCTATCAAACCACAGGACATGTCTCTAAAAATTTGGGTTTAAGTCCCCGTGCACATTTGCATAGTATAATCTGTTGTTTTTTTTATGTTGCTTTCAGAATAATAGCTTCTTCCTTGATTAGTGGCCTTTCTGCGCATGTCGTCTCACTCTGGATAAAGATGCTCTCTAACCAACTTCAGCAGGTAAAAGATGGATGCTTCAGCCAGGAACCAGGAAAGGTTTAACTCTGCTCTCTGCTCTAATGAGAGGAAAAACGGTTGTTCCAAACTTTTAGACAC
>JBBPBX010029062.1:0-18859 GCA_038048925.1 Garcialebias charrua | reverse complement strand
TCTTCTTCACATTGATGTGATGGTTGTTATAATAATAATAATAATTTTATTTAAAAGCGCCTTTCAGGACACCCAAGGACACTTAACAAACGAATACAGTGCAAACATTATCAGTGACAAATTGAAATATAAAATACATAAAGATTATAAAATGCAAAATAATAAAAATACATTTAGTAAAGTTAATGATAAGCTAGTCTAAAGAGATGTGTTTTCAGGGCTGTCTTGAACAGAGAAAGGGAGGTGGTGTTTCGAAGGTCTGGCGGTAGAGCGTTCCAGAGGTGAGGGGCAGAGCAGGTGAAGGCCCTGCTCCCCATGGTGGAGAGGCGGGCAGAGGGTACATGGAGATGTAGCGAAGAGGAGGATCTGAGAGAGCGTGATGGGATGGAGATTTGTAGGAGGTCAGATAGATAAGGAGGGGCAAGGTTGTGGATAGATTTGAACGTGAGAAGTAGAATTTTGAAGATGATGCGTGATTTAACCGGGAGCCAGTGGAGCTGCTGCAGGACAGGAGTGATGTGGTTATAGTAGGAGGTTTGAGTGATGACACGGGCAGCTGAGTTCTGGACCATCTGTAACTTGTGGAGAGATTTGTTGGGGAGGCCGTAGAGAAGGGAGTTGCAGTAATCGATACGGGAAGTCACAAGACTGTGCACCAGGATGGCTGTGGAGCGGGGTGAGAGAGAAGGACGGAGACGGTTAATATTACGGAGGTGGAAATAGGCAGACCGAGTAATATTGTTGATGTGTGAAGTGAAGGAGAGAGTGGTGTCGAGGATGACACCGAGACTCTTGACCTGAGGGGAGGGGGATAGCAGAGAGTTGTTAAGGGGGACGAGAAGATGTTCTGATTTTGAAATAGAGTATGGTTCTTCCTGCACCAGCTCTCCAGGTGTTCCACCTGCCTGTAGCTGGACTCGTCATTATATTTGATGCATCCAACCAACACTGTATCATCTGCAAAGTTAATCTTTGTAAAAGTTTTTAGTTGGGTTATTGAAACTGTTAAAGAAGCTGTGAATCAAGTGTCCATTTGTCATTAGAAAGGTTAGATTTTGCTCAAATAAAGCTGTTTTTATGAATAACTTGGCTTTATTTCCACAAACAGTTCATAATACCAAGCATTGAGAAAATACTTTACAATAACAAACAGGTAGTCCCCGACTTACGAGCGCTCTGACCTATGAGGTTCCGGACTTACGAGCTGGCGAATTTTTTGAAAAAACGCAAAAAATGCAGAGTTTTTCCTGTGTTTTCTCACCACAGTTCATTAGCTAAACATGTGGACACACGTTTCCGATCATTTTTATGCACTCGTAAGCAGTTTTTCGATGAAAAACAAGTGTTTGTAGTCGCACTAGCAAAACCGTTCCAATTTACGAGCGAAATTCCGGACTTACGAGACACGTGGCGGTCGTTCCGAATTACGAGATTTCCATGTTATGAGCAGCTCGTTGTAACGGAACACGCTCGTAAGTCGGGGACTACCTGTATTACGTAAAGACATTAAAGAGAGCACATAAGGAGCAAGTTTTAATTACCTTCGTATTGGTGGAATATTTAATAGTTTTGATTTATTGTTGGACATTTCATTTTCAAAAATGGAGCGAGCAAATCTGAACATTTCTGACAGGATTTCTGGTCATGAGTGCCCTCTGATGGTGGAAAAATACTACAAAACACGGATTTCAAAAGACGTCTGTCTTTTAATCCAAAGTGATAATATAATTTTGTTTGGTGTATTGAACTTGAAGACAGACAGTAGACTTAGTGAGTACTTAAACAGAATACAGATTTTCTCTTGTCAGTCTGTGATGAATTAGTGGGGTCTGTAATTGTACATATGCAGCGCTGGCCCAAGGCATAAGCGAACTAATGCCCCTTTTCCACCGGTCGGCACGGGTTGGATCAGATCGGCTCAGATTGGCTCAGTTTGGGTCGGGTCACATCTAAGTTCTGTTTCCACAGCTTTTTTGTACCCCTTCTTTGGGCGGGGTCCAGAATCCTACTCGTCTTACCACATGGTGGCAGTAGTGTTCCCTCAAGCTATTTACTAGTAGCCACCACTAGAAGAAGAACACGATAAAGGCTTTGACAGAATGTTGTGAAAGAGATGTCATGCTATAATGAGTACCTCATGAGCTGTAATTTTTAAACCCAATTCATAATCCTACCTTGTTGCCTTCTTTAAACCCATGTATTTTCCAATTTACTATTTTTACAATAAAGATGTATTAAAAACATTTTTTATTATTTAGTTATGCACAAGGTGCTTGATAAAGTTGCAAAACCATATTTGTCTGAGCTGCTTCAACCTTCCTGCCCTCCTCGATCTCAGATCAGCTGAGCAGTTGCTGCTGACAGTCCTCGAAACTAGGATGAAGCTCAGAGGTGACAGAGCGTTTGGCCTTGTTGCTCCCAGGCTGTGGAACTGTTCAGTGTCAGAGAGGCCTTCTCTCTTCCTGTTTTTAAATCTCTTTTAAAAACACACTTTTATTCCTTGGCTTTTAACACGTGATCTTATCTTTTATGGCATGTTAACACACCTGCAGTAAGACTGGTATATGTATTTATTTATTTTTGTATGCTTTTTATAGTTTTTAATTAACTTGTCTTTTATGTTATTGTACAGCACTTTGGTTGACCCTGTGGTTTTTAAAATGTGCTTTATAAATAAAGTTGATTGATTTAAAACATCACACTGTGATCTTTGAAACTGCCAGTGTCTCCCTGGCAAAGCTGCTTCTGGGCGCAGATGATGGATGGATGGTCTGTGAACACCTTGAGGAGCTGAAGGGGTGGGTATTGATGCCTGTGTCACCCTGGCAAAGCATGCTGCTGGGCACAGATGATGGATGGATGAATGGATGGATGGTATGTGAACACCTTGAGGAGCTGAAGGGGTGGATGTTGATGCCTGTGTCTCCCTGGCAAAGCATGCTGCTGGGCGCAGATGATGGATGGATGGATGGTCTGTGAACACCTTGAGGAGCTGAAGGGGTGGATGTTGATGCCTGTGTCTCCCTGGCAAAGCATGCTGCTGGGCGCAGATGATGGATGGATGGATGGTCTGTGAACACCTTGAGGAGCTGAAGGGGTGGATGTTGATACCTGTGTCTCCCTGGTAAAGTTGCTGCTGGGCGCAGATGATGGATGGATGGATGGTCTGTGAACACCTTGAGGAGCTGAAGGGGTGGATGTTGATACCTGTGTCTCCCTGGTAAAGTTGCTGCTGGGCGCAGATGATGGATGGATGATGGATGGGTAGATGGATGGTCTGTGAACTTTAACTTTAAACTGTCCAAAGGACTTTGGCCACTTTTGACTGTTTTTGTCTGACTTCATCCTAGAACCAAATAATTTATAACGTAATAACAGTTGAGCAGATTCTAATAATCTTTATGTTATGATTCTTTAAAGGTCAAATGCAAATGGAAAGTTCTCTTAACTTCCAGTATGGATTTAAACACTATACACACTTCACATTGTAAAATAAGTTTAGGAAATTGAATGTTCGAGGACACCACTTAAGAAAATATAACGTTTAATAGGAAAAGTTTGAAGTGACAAACAGAAGTAACGAATTTCCATCTGGTGTCTCACGGCTTCCTCCAGAAGACGACACAGGTTGTTGAATTCTGGTGATTTTCTTCTGTTGACTGTAAAAGAAAAATGTGGTTAATTTAGTCCAGAAACTGTTTTTTTTTTTTAAACAACACAGTGTAATCACAACATGTTCATATACTGACTGTAACCTGTTGGAGTTATTTGAATTAATATTCAATGTTTAATAGACATAAATGTGTCAAGCTAGCTTTAATTATTTTTGCCATAGTACTTTGTAACACTTATCATGAAATACCTAAAAAACCACACCACTGATAATATCCAAATTAACAAAGTGTAATCACAGGATGTTCATGTACTGACTGTAACCCGTTGGAGTTATTTGAATTAATATTCAATGTTTAATAGACATAAATGTGTCAAGCTGGCTTCAATTATTTTCGCCATAGTACTTTGTAACACAAATCATGAAATACCTAAAAAAACACACCACTGATATTATCCAAACCAACAATGTGTAATCACAACATGTCCATGTACTGACTGTAACCCGTTGGAGTTATTTGAATTTATATTCAATGTTTTATAGACATAAATGTGTCAAGCTAGCTTCGATTTTTTTCGCCCTAGTACTTTGTAACACAAATCATGAAATACCTAAAAAAACCACACCACTGATATTATCCAAATTAATACAGTGTAATCACAAGATGTCCATGTACTGACTGTAACCCGTTGGAGTTATTTGAATTAATATTCAATATTTTATAGACATAAATGTGTCAAGCTAGCTTTGATTTTTTTTGCCCTAGTATTTGTAACACAAATCATGAAATACCTAAAAAACCACACCACTGATATTATCCAAACTAACACAGTGTAACCACAAGATGTTCATGTACTGACTGTAACCCGTTGGAGTTATTTGAATTGTAATGGGCATGACCGTGTCCACTTTGATACACCTGTGTACTTTTGAACTGTTCCAGAGATGACCTTTACTGACCTCTCAGTAAAGCAAGACATTTTCCACAAAATCATTCCATTAGCTGTAATCTGAGAACATAGTCACCAAAAGAGACTATTTCTATCTTTGATTTTAGGCTGATGTGATCAAAAGAATAACTTTTGTCATTTTCATGATGTGCTTTTAAGCTGTGTTATTCTGTAAGAGTTAAACGGTGTTCACTGCTGTGTTAAAGTTGAAGTCTCGGGTCAGAGAGACCCGACTGTTTTGTTTAGAAATAAGAAGACAGTTAATCCGTTGTTTTTCAGGAGAAGGGCTCCAGTTTCTCTGTCTTTTCCTAAACAATTTCCCTCTGCTGCTGGCTGTAACCTTGGGTCGCGATAACACAAGTGAACTGCTCGACTGGTCCGTGGACCAATGAAAAAGACACAAGTCTCATCTCTCATCTCATGATCTTTTTAAGTTCTAAGTTTTGCTGAAACGCTTCAGAGTTTGCTGGGAGCTTCAAAGAGACATGAAGACGTCCCAAAGAGCTGAATGAATGCCTGTCACCCGCCAAGGACAGTCATTCAGCTAAGGATTGTATAACATGCTGTTATGAATCCACTTCGAACGAGCGTAAGCTCAAAACTTTGTTTATTCCTTCCTGGAATAAGCTTATCTTGAAGTCAGAGGCCAGGAGCTGACATATTTTCTGATGACCAAGCGGAACCCAGGAGACGTTGGAAACGTAAACGAATGACCAGTTCAGACGAACTGGGCCTGAAGGACTGTGCATCTTACAGGCTGGTGCCATCTCTTTATCAGACTCGTCGTCGAAAGGTAAAGAGCTGTTTACAAACGTACCTGGATTTTAGCAGAAATCTGATGAGAAGTGTCACTTTGGTAACATGCTCAAGATAATTTCCTTTAAACCATCTTCCTCCTATCTTTTTCTCTCAATCTAAGCTGGAAACTATTTAAGCTAAAGAGCCCTCAGACTAAATATGTTTAACATCCAATATTGAAGTCTGTTGTGTTAAATTTAAGTGTGCTGACGTATTAAATTGAAAGAAAGTGAAATCATGTCAATCAAGTGTAATGGTGTTAATTTAGTGATTTATCTTAAATAAATGGTAGTGTCTTTGGCATACCAACTAAGTTAACGTCTCTGTCACTTAATGGCTTTGTTTATTTATCCATCATAAAGATCACAGAAATATTGGGTAAACTGAAAAAGAAAAGAATCCGTGAAATTACTATTCAATCTGAATAAGTAAATTAATTAAGGATAAAGAGGTCAGCTTAATACTGACCCCTGTTAAAATCCTTTAGTTACATCTGGGTGGCACTATATGTGTTTAAAGACACAATATATGGTCTCCCTCATGTTTCCTTCATCTGGTGGCCAGTACGAGTTTTTCTGAAAGTTTATTGATAAATCTGTGATCTCTCATGAACTTGAAACGTTATGTTGGCATGATTGTTCCAATTTTTGGACTCTGAAGGTGATAATTTTTGGCTGGGGTGTTCAAGACAGGCAGATTCTGCATGTTTTTATCATTTGAAGCTGAGAGATTGTTATTGTTCAACTCCTTAACACGCTGTTGGAAGCTTTTAGGTGAAGTTTTGTCAGCCCGTGGTCTGTGGGGGGGTTCTGGTTCCGTTCGGCCCAGTTCACGCACAGACTCCGGTACAAAGCTTTGTTGACCGCCGAGTCAAACTGCCTGAAAAGCTGTTAACATCTGCGAGATTGCTGTGTGTGGTATTTTTATATATTAGAGCAGGTCGAAAAAGCATATTACTGTTAGAACGTTGTCGGCTGGGTTCTGTCAGACCCGTTTCCTGCTCCATTAAAAAGTGGACCGGAACCGACCTTGAAGTGGCTCCGAGCGAGTCCGTGTTTGTTCTGCAGCTGCAGTGCTGGGTTACTAAGCGTAGCTAAGTCGTGCCTGTTTTAATTGTGATTGCCACGTTTCAGAATTTTGGGAAGTTAATTTGAAGCGTTTGAGTTGTTTTAAGGGTCTGTAAAGTTGCTTTCTGTTGTGCTAAGGTAAAGTTAAAGGCGACGTGTCCGACACGTCACGTTTGTTTATGAGCTGAGCTGTGATTGGATAAACGAGAGCTGTGAGCTGTCAATCACTCGTGGCGAGCGCTGATTCGCTGTAGTGGGAACGCACGCCGTTGCGACCAACCCACTTTGTCGTCATTTCCGGCACTGCCGTGGTCGAAGGTAAGAAAACTTCATTCACCATGAACGCTTGGGAATGAACTACAAACGCTGTGATTGATTGGTTGACGTCACGTATCTGTTTAGCGAGCTCCGCCTCGCTCAACGGAAGCTGGTGACGCGCTGCGTCGACCCGCCTACTTGTGTCGTCATTTCCAGGTGCACTTCGGGTGACAAGCAGTTCACACACTCACAGGACAAACGGAGATTTCACTGAGAGTTTAAACACTCATTTAAAGCCATCTAAACTGTCTAACAACATAGATTTGTCTCTGACAAGAACGTGGTTCGAGCGTTTATCACGGACACACTAGAAACTAACTCTAAAAGGTTAAATACTGATTAGAAAAATCAGTCTCCTCGTGATAACATTAAGACTCGAAGCTGCCCCCTGTTGGTTAAAAGACGTTGACAGATGAGTTTTCTCAAAAACATCATAAAAAAGTCAGCATTTTTATGGTGAATTACCAGCTTTAAATTTGTTCTGTACACAAACAATAGCTCCTGTTTATTTTAAATAAAATTTTAGAATAACAGAGGTACAGACGAACATTTTTGCTTATTTTAAATACAAAAGAATTTAAAATAACAAACAAAAGTACAGTTTTCACTCCAGATAACTGCAATTTTTTTCCTTTCTCTTCCTTTTCTCTGACACATCATCTTCCACAGTTATCCTGTGTACATTTAAACTTTCCTGTTTATTTCAAATAGTGAAAAGTTTAGAATAACGAATACAGAGCATCTTTTATTTTGATTTTCACTGAAATTCCAGATAAAAGATGGCAGGCACAGAGGGTGAGACCCCTAACACCACTGATACGGGGCAGCCTGTGCCAACTGGAGGCTACGACCCGACCAAAGCAGATTGGATCGAACGTGCCTTATATTCACTCACAGGGTCCCTCACAAATTACCATGAAGAGACACAGTTGATGGAGGAAGCAGATGTGGACAGAGCATTAAAAACTGTAACAGCTGGAACCACAACGGCTGAAAAGAAAGCAGACAGAGATAAACGTTTGGCTAAATTGAGCCTTCTGTTAAAGGCCAAGCTAGACTTTGAAACTGCTGTACGCCGGGCTGTCTCTACATCATGTTTAACAGCACAAATGGAGGTTGCCACTTTACAGCAGGAGGTAAAGAGTTTAACACAGTCGAGTATTGGCAGCGCTGAACAAACGCGTAGTCTCTACGAAGAATGCACAGTGTTAAAAAGGGATTTTGACCAATCACAAGGTGAGTTGGAAAAATGTGTGGTGGAGAGGGATAAGTATTACCATCAGTACAAGTCGCTTCAGGCGGATTGTGAGGAGGCACGGGACGCGCTGGACAAATGCACGGACACCCTGGAATCATTATCACTACGGTACACAAGGCTGCAAGATGATTATAGAAAATCACAAGAGCAGCACATGATGTTACAACGTGAGAATGAAGGGTTAAGGGTCCAACTGAACAGTTGTAGAATAGAGCGTGCATCAGCAATGAACAAACTCTTTGACGAAGAGAGAAAATGTTTGGATCTCATGAGTAAACACCTTGAGAATCCACCGCCTCCGCCGCCCCCTCCCATACCTGATGACCCACTCCCTCCTCCACCGCCCCCGCCCATGCCCGATGCACTACTCCCTCCGCCACCACCCCCACCTCCACCTCAACAGACATTTGCTGGGACAACCCAATGGCAGGTACCTACGTACCCCATGTCTACAGGTGTACCTGGTGCGCAGACGGGTGGGTATATCACTATTAATGGCTCTCAATTCGCTGTCCCAATAGAACGACTCCATAAAATTTCCCAGTTCGTTCAACGTTTTGAGCCAGGGCAATATGGTTCGACTGAAACCGATACCTATCTGAAAGACATTGAGTTTAAACTGGCATGCTATCCGAACGCTACGGTTGACGATAAAATCAGTTTGATCAAACTCACCACAAACAGGAAAGTGCAGCACTTCATTGCGCGTCAACCAGTCGCAATTTTGAAGGATTACAAACTTTTCTGCGAAACTCTACTGCAAGAATATGCTCCTCGCATGGGAGACGTTGGCTACCAAGCCGCATTGAAAATCACTCAGGGGCAGAATGAACATCCAATCCCATATTATGACAGACTTTTCGAAGCCTTTTTTGGTGATCGGAATGAGCCAGGGATGGAGGATGAACGTGATTTTAAGTTTCTTTTTATGAACAATCTATATTCAGAGATTGGTTCAACGGCCAACCTCATGGCCGACTACAGAGAAAAAACCATGCGTGAATTAAAGGAGTGCGCTATACGTGTTTTTGAAACATACAAGCGACACAAGAAACCCGTTGAAGTGTATCCAGGTGAAAAGGTCAAATACCAAACGCTAGACCTTGAAGGAGCAAGAGCGCCAGCTCACTCTTTTAAGGAAGGCGAGAATAAACAAAATTTCCAACCTGACAGACCGCAAAATGAAGGTGTCCGCTGGAACAAAGACCAAAAGGGGTCCAGAGACCCTAAGTGGTACAGGCCGCATCAAGAGGAAGAACCCCATCATCAAAAAAGGGGGGCGTTCCAAAAGAAAAAGAAATATGGGTCCCAAGGTGACTCATATGAAAGAGGGTGGTCCCAGAGGGGACCCCCGAGCAATGCGCCAGCTCCTGCACCTCAAACTGAACAGTCTGGGGCGAGGAAAAACCCACAGAAGTTCCAGAAAAAAGGCCCTAAACCTCTGTCCTCAGAAGAGATGGAGAACATACGTCGGTTGTTAGAAAGTTTGAAAAAAACAAACAAGGAAAACAAACCTGGAGTAATGTGTAGCACTATCATTGATAGTGACTCAGAACACACAAATAACAGCAATGCCACAATTGCTGACAGTCACCAAGATACTGATGGTCAGGATGCTGACAATCAGGATGGTGGGGCTGACATAACCATTATGTCTCCCACACTGTTGAAGGAGCTACGGATAGCCGCTAGCAGTGTTGACAGGGAAATACCCCTCAAAGAATGTGCTGTAGTATTGCAGGGACTCTCAGAAACGAGAACAACCCTAACAGCTATAGCTATGGTTCACATGCAGATTGGTGAAATGACGCTATACCACCCGGTACACGTGTCCGCCGTTGACTCATTCCCATTTTTGGTCGGCCAAGACTTTATAAACCGCTTCGACGCGATTATAGATTATGGCGATCAGACAATGTGGACCAGAGTGAGCCAACCACTGCCAATCGATATGCCTACACAAGGTGACACTGACTGTCTAACAGCAGGTACCGCGGAAGGCACGAAGGGACCCTCCAACGAGAGCACAATCCCGGTAAGTGAACCTTCAGCAACAGGTGAGGCAGAAAAGGCCCAACGAGAGAGCCTCCTCTGCGAGCTGAAACAGTCAGCACTCACTGAACACTACCTACCACAGGTAGTCAAAGGTGTTGAGATCCAAGGATCCCACACCGATGATGCTGTTCTGTCTCCTTGGACGGAGAAATCAGCGATCAGCCAAGCTTTCTATGGAACCTTGGTTAAAAAACAGTTGGGTCTAGAAATGAACAAAAAGGCTTTCCGCTTTTCGTTAGACCCCAACGATAAACAGGTAATGACCGCAAAAGGGATCATTGACCTGAAACTAATCTGGAACCAACGAGAACTGGATCACCCATTCCTCGTGGTCCCGAACTTACCACATGCAACCTACATAGGCTCCGACATTTTGGTAAGATTAGGTGTCCGAGTGGACATCAACAACAATGTACTGTGGTCACTAGACACAGCCACAAAGGAGTCTCCTGTGCTAACCACAGAGAACCTTAAGGCTGGACAGACCATTCCAGAGGTCTGCCAGATTGCTAACAGCCATAACACTGCGGTACCACCTCAGGTTATGAACAAGCCGGTGATGTGTCACATCATGAAAGGACAAGCTATTAGCACAAAACAGGCATACTTTCAACCATCTCCTATGTTTTTCAACTTAGGACTGTCCATGGAGGCCACATTCCAAGTGACCCTCGACTGCAGAACCACGACTGTTGCTATGTGCAACACAAGCACAGAAGAGGTACTGATCCCAAAGAACACACAGTTAGGATGGTTGATCTCTACTGATTTTCATGATTTTGAGCTAAGCATTCCATTTCTGGGAGGACTCCCAGAAAACTTGATCCCAAATCAACACACGGGGCAAGTCTTGTTCACGAAACCAACACAGGCCATAGCTCTTTTCTCCCCCACTGAGTCCGACCAGGACACTGTCCGCAGGTTCGGTTTCAACAAAGGAGACAGTCTATGCCCTCAAACTTACAGTGCACTACCTGTTGACAGGTTTTACGACACTGAAGGGGACTCACTGGAGCTCCCCAAAGAACAAGAACCCCTCTCAGTTGCTTCACAGATTGACCAGGTGGTCGCCCAAGCCGACGCCCTGAAAACTGATGAAGAAAGGGACAAACTTCGCAAAGTTCTTCTAAAATATGAGAAATCATTCTCAACTGACTCGATGGATTGTGGGTTGACCACGCTCCACACAGTGAGCATCCCAACCCCGCCTAATGCTCCCCCTGCATTTGTCAGACAGTACAAGATTCCTCTGGCAGCACATCAACCTATCAGAGAAATCATTAATGACCTGTTAGAAAAAGGTATCATCCGATACTGTAACAGCACTTACTCTGCGCCTTTATGGCCGGTGTTAAAACCAAATGGTAAGTGGAGACTCACTATAGACTACCGAAAGCTAAACAAACAAGTTCCCTTATCCAGATGGCCTATGACGCAACTCCAACAGGAACTGCCCAAGGTCACCAATGGTAAGTACTTCTCGACCCTCGACGTCGCCTCTGGTTTTTGGACCATCCCTGTGCGCGCCGAGGACCAGTACAAACTAGCTTTCACTTTTGGTGGCCGTCAATACACCTTTAACAGGTGTCCCTTTGGCTACGCTAACTCACCTGCAGAGTTCAACATCTTCTTGAACAAAGCATGTCCAGACGCCCATGAGCGTGGGACACTGATCTACGTGGACGATGTCCTTCTGAGGCAGCCGACATTGGACTCACATTTGGCTGAGATCGACCACGTTCTGAATCAACTAACAACTGCTGGTGCTAAGATATCACTGTCAAAATGCCAATGGTGCAGAACCAAAGTGGACTACGTTGGCCTACTTGTAGGTCCAGACGGAGTACAACCACAGCTGACTCGCACCCAAGGCCTCGACAATCTCAAAGTCCCCACCAATCTCAAAGAACTACAAAGTTTTCTGGGCGTGTGTAACTACTCGAACCAATTCATCGAAAACTATGCGGACCTTGCGAAACCACTGACTGAACTCCTTAAAAAAGACGTACCATTTGTTTGGACTGACAAACAGCAACAGGCAATGGACGCTCTTATAAACAGGATCAAGTCAGCCCCTTGTTTAGTCTACCCAGACTACAACAAAGAGTTTTACTTGGAAGTGGGCTTCTCAGCTCATTGCATAAGTGCAGGTCTGTACCAGATACACGACAGAGACAAACGTGTAGTAGCCTACGCCAGCAAAACGATGGCAGGCCCCGAGTTGAGATTCTCAGACTGTGAGAAAGCTTTACTGACCACAGTGTGGGCAGTTAAACATTTCTCCAGCTACATTGGTGGACAGAAAATCATTGTGGAAACACAACACCAGCCAGTGACTTTTCTTAACAGTGAACGCATCAGAGATGGTGTGGTGACAAACTCACGTGTTGCAACGTGGCTCATGGCGCTTCAAAGTTTTAACCTAGACATACGTTATGGTCAAAACAAGAAGTCTCATCTGGGGACGGACTTGGCAATCTGCCAGAAGTGTACACAAGATGTACCAGCCACCCAGCCGCCGGTTGAGGTAAAACCCCCAGTAACTGAAGACCCGAATCACCACTTCTTTGATGACAATATCTGCAAAGATATGACAACATTGTACGTGGATGGATCTTCATTCCTCCGCGACAAAATCTGCAGAGCAGGTGTTGGAGGGGTCCTCCTCCAAGACCAAGAGCAGATAACTTTCAGCTACAAATTAGGATCTCAGACTTCTCAGTACGCTGAGATTGCAGGAATCCTAATAGCTCTCCAGATGGTAGTAGAACGCTCCATCAAGACGCTAGTCATCTGCACTGACTCTAACTATGCTCGTTTGAGTTTCGCTTGTCACCTCGCTGTGTGGAAACAGAACGGTTTCCTAACAAGCGACAGAAAAGTGGTCAAACACAAAGAGCTTTTCATAGCGTGTGATCACTTGGTGACATCTCACGACTTACAGATCTACTGGAAGAAAGTTCCAGGACATTCTAGAGTCCCAGGCGATGACAAGTACTACAATGACATTGCAGATTCCTTAGCCAAAGAAGGAGCCGACGAAGGTCCTCTATGGTCCTTCGACCCCTCCTGGTTAATCAAGACTCTGCCAACACAACCTTCAGTCAGGGTTATGGCAGTCACACGTGCACAGGCCGCAGCCAGACCTGCTGACAACGCAGTCTCTGTACGACCCGCACTGACTGACCCAGACATCATCCAACTACAGAAGTCGGATCCTGCTATCAACTCCATGATACTGTACCTGACTGATCCAGACAAAAACACTCCGTCTAAAGACGAACTGGATTCCGATCCAGACCTTAAAGTCCTTTATCAGCTGCGCAAACAGCTAAAACTAATCAAAGGCATCCTAACTTTCGCTCATGGACCAACGTCCTCACCTGTGTTCGTGGTTCCCCATGACCAAAGGGGGGTGATGTTAGTTCATGCCCATGATCTCCCGTCCGCAGGACACAAAGGAGATAAAGCCACGCTGACGGCATTAAAACAAATTGCCTATTGGCCTGGAATGAAAAAGGATGTCAAGGACTACATTGAAGGGTGCGTGGTCTGTGGCCAGTTTCAGCCAACCAGACCACTTCACAGAGCACCACTGCAAAGCAGAGGCATTGCATTCCCATGGTCTGACCTCCAGATCGACTGGGTTGGACCACTCACTAAGAGCTCTAGAGGAAATAAATATTTTCTCACGGTAACCTGTGCATTCACCAAATGGGTAGAATGCCTACCAGCTCCTAACGACACAGCACAAACCACTGCTATGTTGTTAATGAATCATATATTCTCAAGGTTTGGACTTCCCCTTCGGGTGAACTCAGACCAAGGTACACACTTCACAGGTGAAGTGATGAAAGAACTGTGGAAGACGCTAGGCGTCAAGGCCAACTTTCATGTCGGCTACCACCCACAGGCTTCAGGCCAAGTAGAGAGAGCAAACAGAACTGTGGTGAGTATTTTGAAGAAATACGTGGCTGCAAACCACAAGGACTGGGACGTGAAACTCCCTCTGGTCCTCATGGCCATAAGAGCCACTCCACACACATCAACTGGCATCTCTCCCTTCGAGATGATGACCGGTCGACAAATGACTCTCCCTCTACACCTGTTGTACCAACCAGGCGACGCCGCCATGGCGACAGCCTACACCACACAACAATACATGAAAGATTTGAATGTACACCTCAGAAACACTTTTGCTTTCGCCCAGAAAAACCTGGAAAAATCTGCTGAAGGACGTAAGGCGTACTACGACCAAAAGGCCTCTCACAATGAACTCCAAGTGGGAGACAGAGTCTGGTACTATACGTTCGCTCCAGCAACCGGGAAAGGAGGGTCCGAGACCGGAACTCTCGCCCGCAAACTAATGCCCAGGTGGACTGGACCTCATCTGATAACAGACAAAGTGTCCTCAGTCGTCTACGAAATCAAAATCAGCAAAGGCCGCAAAGAGCCAATTGCTAAATGGGTACATCGAAATCAGATCAAACCTTACAAGGCGTTCAATGACTCCACAAAAGACAAAGATCTCACAAACTCACCGACTTCATGGGATAATAAGGTCGTCCAAACACAAGTTAGTAAATAAACTAATCAGGTTTAAACTACCGTATTTCCCACCCTATAAGTCGCATTGTCCAATTTGAACTTAGAAACGCTAAGCTGACCCCTGTTAAAACCCTTTAGTTACATCTGGGTGGCACTATATGTGTTTAAAGACACATATAGGGTCTCCCTCATGTTTCCTTCAGAATTTATATTCAGTTTTTTTATAATTTATTTTCGTAGTGCACGCACAGGTTTGGAAGAAGTCAAAGCGAACCTACTTTAAATGCAGCAGATTTGATCACTACGTGACATTATTAAAGGACGGTTAATCAGGAACCCTCGTGGTATAAAGTCAGCTATGAAATATATTTTTATATCTGTTCATTGAGCTACATTTTAAAGACATAAAGCCGCCCGCGCGCGTTGCTCGTGGCGATCCTACTTTTTAAAATCCTGCAGTTTTGAGCAGTACGTGATTTTATTAAGGACACGTTCAGCTGAAGACCCATCTTTGCTATAATTTTAAAAACAAATAATTCTTTTTACCGTGTTTATCATGTAAAGTCCTGCCGTGTTCACTTCCCTCTCTTCCGTGAAAACAGCTCGAGTCCACACAGACTCCTCCTTCCGGAGCGGGTGAGCACGCGTTGGCACCCCTCTGAAACCACACCAAAAATCTGGCGCGGCGCAGCTGGGAATATCCTGTGGGGAAGGCGTAAAGGGGGTGTCTGCGACGCACATATGACGTAATATCCTACCCGTGCCGACCAGTGGAAAAGGGTCAAACTAAGTGGCCAATTGGGGCCCCAGGGTCACAAGGGGGCCCCCAAAGAAGAGCTGAGTTTTGTGTTTTTTATTTATTTAATTTAATTTATTTTTTTAATTATATGATTCTATTACACACAACTTCATCATAAAGTTCAGATTTTTATTTTCATAATGATATATATATAACATACTGTATATATCATATATTTGTGTGTATCTGACTTTGTATCGGACTTTCCAAGATGGCGCCCGTAAGCATGGCTGCGTGTCCACCTCTCCTGTGGGTGTTTGGAATTTTTGTGTTTTGTTCGTTCTTCATTGGAGACATAACTACACTGCTGGTTTATGATCGGAAGCAGCTTCTGGATTTACGGTTTGCTGCCGCGGATGTCGCTGATTCGGGCCAGTATGAGCGTACCTCGGGATCGGGGAGGCCCCCTCTGCCCCCGTTGCTCGGAGACGAGCTGCCCGTTTACCTCCGCTGCTCTTCGCACCAGCCTGCACGGAGAAATCGATCGACTCGGAGGAAGAAACGCGGCTCACGAGCTGGCCGGCTGGTGAAGCTCAGAGCCCGGCGTTCTGCCTCGCTGTCTTCAGCTGATGGTCTCGATTCTCATCGCCAGTCTCCCGCGTGCACGGACCAGGAAAACAACGGGGATCTGCGGCCGGAGGAGCAGCTCTCTGTGGGCAGCGAGCGGACGCGCGCCCCCCCATCAGCTGTTAGCTCATCAGCTGCTAGCAGTCTCCCGCGTGCACGGACCAGGAAAACAACGAGGATCTGCAGCCGGAGCAGCTCTCTGTGGGCAGCGAGCCGCGGGGCGCTCCCCCACCAGCTGTTAGCACATCAGCTGCTAGCAGCTCATCAGCGGCTAGCTCGGATATCATCAAATTCTGTGTTGTCAACGCCCGATCTGTTTGCAACAAAACGTTCATCCTCAGGGATTACTTTGAAGAGCACGACTTGGACTTTTTCTGCATCACAGAATCGTGGATGTCGTCGGGTGAGTCCAGCGCGCTGACGGAAATAATACCACCAAACTGTTTGTTTTTTAACGACCCGCGACCATCAGGTCGTGGCGGTGGGTTATTAACTATCTTCAAATCAACTTTTGACTGTAAACAACTGTCCATTCCAGTCTCCTGCTCTAGCTTTGAGCTGACTGTGTTTGAACTCGGACATTCACCTGTAACTTTGTGTGCTCTTGTCTACCGGCCGCCTTGTTCTAAGAACTTCATCAGCGAGTTTTCTGATTTCTTGGCTGAAATTACAGCCAAATATTCTCGGGTCGTCATTTCAGGCGACTTCAACTTGCACGTGTGTTGTCCTGAGAAGCCCATGGTTAAGGACTTTCTAGATTTATTGGACTCATTTAATTTAACTCAACACGTGAACTCTCCCACGCAGCAGCGTGGACATTTGTTGGACCTTGTTTTAACATGTGATGTGACTGTTTCAAACCTTGAAATAGGAGACAATGTATTCTCAGATCATAGGCCAGTGAATTTTCAGTTCACCATCCCCCATGTTACCTCTAAAACATGCATTCCTGCACGTAAAGGCAGGAATGTTAACCATTTAACTGCCGCACGTTTCACTGAGGTTTACAACAATGACATGTTAATTCAGCCCCCGGGGTTCCTCTCCAGCACTGAGGAGCTGACAAACCAGTTTGACTCTGTTTGTTTAAAGGCTTTGGATCAAGTAGCGCCTATCAAAACGAGAAGACCAAAACTCAGGGCCGAACCGTGGCTGAATGACACTACCAGAGCTGCGAGGCAGCAATGCCGAAAGGTGGAGAGGAAGTGGAAAAAAGACAGTCTGCAGGTCTCTTTTGAGATGGTAAAAGAGAGCTGGCGCCGATATCAGAAAGCAGTGAAAACTGCTAAATCACAATACTTCTCTGATATCATTGCTGCAAACTCTCGTAACCCTCGAGTTCTGTTCTCCACCCTAAACTCTGTTCTCCACCTCACTGAACAATCACCCATGGAAGCCTCGACTGAGCTGTGCGAGAACTTCCAACATTTCTTTTTAGATAAAATCGCAACCACCAGGGCTCTCATTTCTCCTCCATCTCACGATCCATCCATCCCACCTCAATCTGTTGCTGTGTTTGACCATTTTGAACCAGTCTCTCTGTCCTCTCTAGAGCAGGTCATGTGCAGCCTGAAACCATCTGGCTCCCCCTTCGATGTGGTCCCCCCTCGGCTTCTAAAGGAGGTTTTTCACACTCTAGGTCCCTCCATTCTCTCTATTGTTAATAGCAGTCTATCCTCGGGTGTGGTGCCAAAATCATTAAAACATGCTGCTGTTCAACCCCTCCTGAAAAAACCAAACCTCGACCCGTCAGTATTATCCAATTTCAGGCCTGTCTCCAGACTCCCATTTGTTTCTAAACTTCTAGAGAAAATAGTTGAGTCCCAACTAAAGTGCTTCCTGGAGGATCACGCTATCCCCGAGCTATTCCAGTCTGGCTTCAAATCCCTCCACAGCACTGAGACTGCCCTACTGAAGGTTTTTAACGACATCTTTCTATCCACAGATACTGGTGACTCTGTGCTGCTTGTCCTATTGGACCTCACATCCGCTTTCGACACCATCGACCATGAGATCCTCATTGCTAGGTTGGAGCAGTGGGTGGGCATCTCAGGATCAGCCCTAAACTGGTTCAGATCCTACCTCTCTGACAGGTCTTTTTGTGTGTCCATCAATGATTTTACTTCTGCAGTGGCGGCTCTTAAATGGGGGGTTCCGCAGGGGTCCATCCTGGGTCCTCTCTTGTTCTCCTTATACCTGCTGCCACTCGGTGCTATTTTCCGGAAACACAATATACCTTTCCACTTCTACGCTGATGACTGTCAAATCTACTTCCCCCTAAGACAAAATGGTACAGGCTCTATTCAACCTCTGCTCGACTGCCTGGCTGACATCAGGGACTGGATGGCTTTAAATTTCTTAAGCTTCAATGATAAGAAGTCTGAAGCCATATTGTTCCTTCCCAATGACACAACCTCAAACCACTGCATTGACCTGTCTGCTCTACCCCTGTCCGAAAAACAAAAAGTCAAAAATCTGGGAGTGATAATGGATCCTTCCATGAAACTCAACAGTCATGTAAACATGATCGTCAAATCCTGTTTTTTCCAGCTGAGGCGTCTGTCTAAGCTGAAGCCCATATTATCCAAAAAGCACCTGGAGACAGTGATTCACGCATTCATTACATCTAGGCTTGATTACTGCAATTCACTTCTGTTTGGCGTCAGTCAAGCCACCATTGCACGATTGCAACTGGTTCAGAACGCAGCTGCCCGATTTTTAACCAGCACACGCAAAAGAGAGCACATTACACCAGTCTTGGCCTCCCTTCACTGGCTACCGGTTCATCTTCGAATCCAATTCAAAATTCTCATGTATGTCTACAAATCGCTGAACAGTCTCGCCCCCGCCTATCTCTCAGATCTGATACACCCATATGTCCCTCCA
>JBBPBX010029061.1:0-36127 GCA_038048925.1 Garcialebias charrua | reverse complement strand
GTTTTTGCCAGAATTCCAAAAGATTCTTAAAACCATTTATGCCCCTTTTCCACTTGGTGGCCCGGGTCGGATGTGACGTCATATTTGCGTGCCAAACGCGCGTTGGACAGCATTTCCACCTAACAGATGCGCGGCGCCGCGCCAAGATTCCGGACTCATCTCAGAGCAGGGTCCAGGCCGGCTGGCCCCGAACCGTGGGGAGGAGGCTGGACTGAGTTTGAGGAAGTGGCTGCCGCGAGGGAGCAAACACCGAAGGACTTTACAAGATTAACATGGTAAAAACAATTATTTGTATTTAAAATTATAGCAAACATGTGTCTTAAGCCGAACTATTCCTTAATAAATTCACGTTGTTGTCAAAACGGCAGGATTAAAAAAAGTAGTTTCGCCATGTGCACGCGCGCCCCCGCGCGCGCACGTGAGCCGTCTTTATTTCTATAATGTAGCTAAATAAACGCTTTAAAAAATATATTTCATAGCTGACGTTATATCAAGAGGGTGCTTGAGCTTAACAGTTCCTTAATAATTTCACGTTGTGGTCAAATCAGCTGGATTTAACAAAGTAGGTCGACACGTGCACATCACATGCACGCGCGGGTGGGGTCGATCGGCGTTCTTTCTTTTAAATGTAGCTAAATAAAAGCTTAAAAAATATATTTCATAGCTGGCTTTATACCACGAGGGTTCCTCAGGTTAACAAGTCCTTAATAATGTCACGTTGTGGTCAAATCTGCTGGATTTAAATTGATTTGTTTTGACTAATTCCAAACCTGTCACATGTGCTTCGAAAATAAATTATTAAAAAATCGAATTTTAATTCAAATAACTCCAACAGCTTACAGTATGCACATAAACATGTAGTGATTACATTTTGTTAGTTTGAAAAATATCTGCTTTGTGGTTTCTGAGATATAAGATATGTGTTAAATACTAGTAGAAAAAAAAAGCTAGGTCGACACACTTATTGATGGAGGATTTTTAAACACCTTCAACTTAAACACGAACCACACAAGAAGAGAGACAAGAATTAATTTTCAGAGCAGCAGACTTTGAACTTTGAATTCTCTAACACTTATGTCTATAAAAAAATCTAATTTTAATTCAAATAACTCCAACAGCTTACAGTATGCACATTAACATGTTGTGATTACACTGTGTTGGTTTGAAAAATATCTGCTTTGTGGTTTCTGAGATATTTGATATATGTATATATATCTTACATATATCTTATAAAATATATCTACATATAAAACAGTTTCTAGACTGAATTACCGGTAACCATGTTTTTCTTTTTTTTACAGTTAAGACGAAGAAGTCAACACCAGAATTTATCAACTTGTGTCTTCTGGAGGAAGCCCATGAGACAACAGGAAAAAAATCATTTAGGTGGATGCAGTATTTATTTTTGTGCTTTTTTCACTTCTTAGTTTTCATAATAAACATTTTATTTCTTAAGTGGTGTCATTGAACAATAATTTCCTAAACATATTTTACAATGTTAAGTGTGTACAGTACAGGTAGTCCCCGATTTACGAGCGAGATCCGTTACAACGAGGCGCTCGTAAACCGGAAATCTCGTAATTTGGAACGGCCGCCATTTCTCTCGTAAATCCGGAATTTCGCTCGTAAATTGGAACGGTTTTCGCTAGCGCGACTACAAACACTCTATTTTCATCCAAAAACTGCTTATGAGTGCATAAAAATGATCGGAAACGTGTGTCCATATGCTTAACTAACTAACTGTGGTGAAAAAACACATGAAAACTCAGTATTTTTTTCGTTTTTTCCAAAAATTCGCAGCTCGTAAGTCTGGAACCTCGCAGATCAGAGCGCTCGTAAATCGGGGACTACCTGTATAGTGTTTGTTTAAAAACATACTGGAAGTTAAGAATATTTTCCATTTGCATTTGACCTTTAAAGAATCATAAGAAAAAGATTATTAGATTTGAACAGCCATCCATCCATCCATCCTTCCTGATGTCGTGTCATGAGTAGTGCAGCAGCTTTTGCCAGGATGCACAGATGTCAACATGAACCCATCCATCCATCCATCCATCCTGATGTCGGGTTGTGGGTGCAGCAGCTTTTCCAAGGATGCACAGATGTCAACATGAACCCATCCATCCATCCTGATGTCGGGTTGTGGGTGCAGCAGCTTTTCCAAGGATGCACAGACGTCGCCATCAACCCCGATGAAGCTGTTCTTGGATGCCCAAACGAGTTTCCTGATCAACAAACATTTAATTATTAATACTTTGTTTTTACGTTTAAAGAAACATGCTTTTAATGTTTATGGGACAGTTTAAACCAAATTATCCATTTGCATTTGACTTTGAATTATCCCTGACAAAATATTACCGTTTAAATTTAATGAAATACAAACATTTAATATTACAGGGCCAATTGAAACCTAATTAATTCCTAATCTGTACCTTACTGTAAAAATAGTTTAACTGATTACAGGGCAGTGCGATCAATGTGTTAAGCAATGTTAACAGGAACCTTGTACATATATGAGAATAATCTTTATTATAAAGAAAGAAAATGGAAAACACAGGGGTTTGGGGTGTCTATGAGTGCACATCTAATTCTCCAGCTCCCCGAGCGCTGACTACGGCTGCTCGCTGCACCACCTGGTGGTGGTTGGGTTAAAGGCAGAAGACCAATTTCGTCTGTCAAGTATGGGAAACATACACAGATGACAAATGTGACAAATTATTATTAATTATCAGAGCATTAAATAGCTCAAGGGACATTACTGCCAACAGGTGGTGAGACAAGGTCCTGCAGGGTGTTCTTCTTCTAATGTTTAGTGGTGGCTAGTAAATAGCTTGAGGTAACACTACCGCCACCACGTGGTAGGACGAGTGAGATTCTACACCCCGCCCACAGAAGGGCTGCAGTAGTAAATGGAGACAAAACCTACATGTGAGCCGATCCTAACTGGAACAGACCGGACCAGACTGAGCCGCTCTGGGCCGGTAAGTGGAAAAGGGGCATTAGAGAGGTCAGGGCCGAGAGCTTCAAATCTTTTTGTAAGATATTCCAGGAAGCAGAGTAGGAGAAAGCCCTTTTTCCAAGTTCAGTCCTCACTGATGGAACACTGCAGGTGATCATGTCCTGATAGCGCACGCTGTAGCTGCACTCACGCATAGACATGTAGGAGGAGATGTATGAGGGCAGCAGACCGAGAAGTGATTTAAAGATGAAAATGTACCAGTGGAAGAGTCTGCGTGAGGATAATGATGTCCAGTTAACCAGTGAATACAGGGTGCAGTGGTGGGTACGATAATCACAGCCAGTTATGAATCTTAGAGCACCATGGTAGACAACATCCAACATCCGCAGGGTGCTTGTAGGAGCATTCATGTAGAGAATGTCACCGTAATCAATGGAGGGGAGGAAAGTCACAGATACAAGGCGTTTCCTAACATTCAGTGTTAGACATGATCTATTTCTGAAAAAGAAACCCAGTTTAACTTTCAGTTTCTTTACTAGGTTTTCCACGTGGAGTTTAAAAGAGAGCTGTGAATCAACCAGGATACCCAAATATTTATAGGAATCAACAAACTCAATTGGGACACCATTTGAGGATAAAATCAGAGGAAGATCTGCTGGGACCGACTTCCTACTTGAAAAAAACATCCCTTTTGTTTTATCAGCATTTAGTACAAGTTTGAGACGGAACAAATCTGACTGGATGATGTCAAAAGCGGATTGCAGAGACTGGAAAGCCTTAGCTACTGTTTTAGCTCGGCAGTAAACAACTGTGTCATCAGCATAGAAATGTAAGGATGCATCAGGGATGCTCTGACCTACATTAGCTATGTAAATTGTAAAGAGGGTTGGTCCTAAGACTGAGCCTTGTGGTACACCATTTTTAACCATTAAAAACTGGAAGAAGTACCATTGTGCTGAGCACATTGCATTCGATTGGACAGATACAGTAATTAGAAAACCAACCAATGGTGTGAGCAGAGAACCCAATTTCTGATAGCTTATGACACAAGATGTTATGATCCACTGTGTCAAAAGCTTTAGACAGATCTAAGAAAAGTGTAGCACAATAATTCTTAGCTTCCAATGCTTCAACAACGTCATTAAGAACCTTCAGAGAAGCAGTCGTTGTGCTATGTTTTTTCCTGGAACCAGATTGATGGAGAGGTAAGATGTTAAATGAGTCCAAATCATTTTTGATCTGAGAGTTTATCAAATTTTCTAGAACCTTGGCTAAAATGCAGAGTTTAGAGATCGGTCGATAGTTGTTTAGTGCGGTGGGGTCACCTCCCTTCAGCAAAGGAAGAACAAAGGCTGTTTTCCAAGCATCCGGAATGGAATTTTGGCTTATGGACAGATTAAAGATGTGGGTCACAGGGACTGAAATGATATGAGCAGCCAGCCTTAAGAAATAAGGTGGATGTTCATCTGGACATTTTTTTTAAGGAAAGTGAGCGTCAGTGTCACCAGGGGGTCCCGTCCCCCTGGTATAAAAGACGGTGACGCCTCACGTTCGGTCTCAACATGCACTTCACCAAGCTTGGGCATTGGAGGGGCAAACATGTGTTGCACCTTGTTCCCTTCCTTCAGGGAACATTGGTTATGGTGCATAACCTCCAGTTCCCTATCAGTCAGTCCACTGCGGTGCAACATATGATATGGGAACATACAATCACGCCCTGGAAATGCATGTTTTTGCGAACTTTAGCCTCAATCAGTCAGGCGTTAACACGTTTAATTCTCCTTTGTGGAGAGCACAGCCTGTGTGACGTCACGAGTTGTAACGTCCAGGCTGTAGTGTTTAATAAACGTGTTTGGAGATGCCCAATTAGCAGCTGCGCAGATGTCAGCTATACTGAAACACCTCTAAATAGGGCCCAGGAAGTGGCTAGGCCTCGAGTTGAGTGAGCATGTACCCCCCTGGGTACCTGCTGACCTTTGCTGCTGTATGCTCTAGAAATGGCCTCTGTCATCCAGTGGGAGAGGTGCTTTTTTGACAAGGCTCTGCCTGCTACAGGCTTAGCAAAGCATGCGAACAGCTGGTTTGTTTTGCGCCAACTGCTGGTTCTCTCCATATAGTGCTCAGGGCCTGCACAGGGCCGAGCGCCTTTAAACGCCCCTGTTCTGCATTCAGAACAGGAGGAGGAGGAAAAGCAGACAGTTCAAAGCCCAGACTTTTGTAGTTTAAAGTTGGGACTTTTGGCACATATGCAGGGTTTGGACGCAGGGTAACCTTTGACCCATCCTGAGCTAGTGCTGGACGATAATTCAATAACGATAAATATCGCGATATACTTTTATTCAATAACGATGATATGAAGTTTAAGCATATTTTCGATATTTCGATAGGATTTTACAACGTTTCACTGACGTTTTTCTGTTTCTGTTCGGGTTGGAGCGGCTGCTTCAACAACCCGCCCGGACAGAAAAAGCTGTGACACAAAACGTGCGTGGTGACGTCGTTGTTACGCAGCGCTCAGTCCAGCAGCAGGCGTTAGCGGTAGCAGGCTAAAAGCTAAGCTAGTCTCCAAAGCGCGTTAAGTTTTCGCTTCAAAACGAGTCAAACGAGTGCTCATGACCGTCAGAATGTGACTGAACAAAGTTTCACAAGCGAAGAGAAAGCAGACGACATCACTGATGAGAGGAAAGACTAATTCGTAGGTGTGGACGTAGTTCGGTTTTGTTAAACTGCAGGTCTCATCTGCAGCGAGTCTTACTCGGTTTCTTTATTTTGCAAAACGTGACAAAGTCGTTCTAACTAGCGGTGGGAACATCTATTCTAACTTGTTTAATCTGAAGAGTTTCCACTCGATAGAATATGATGAGAGTCAGAAGATGAAGAACAATAAAGTTTGAGCCAACGTTTCCCTGAAACTACGACGTAAACAAACAGCCCCAGCAGCGCTGCATGTTTTTTTAATTCAAAATAAAACAAATTCATCAGAAGAAGAAAAAACACTGAATGAAAATGTGCAGAAAGACGAAAATAGTGTTTTAATATCTGCCCCTTGTTTAAAAAATACAAAATAACTACAAACAAACAACCTTCACTTCACCTGCACCACACCTTCCCAACAACTTTGATTTAATCATCTTTTAAAACATATAAATAGTTTTAGAAATGTTTATGGTGATATCAAGTCAACACAATCCTGTTTCCTGATTTACAACTCAGCTCCTTCAAACTAGTCCTAAATGGAGGTTTTACAAACATTTACATTCCCTTCAGGGTTTAATAACTTTAAACAAATTTTAATTGAATATTTGGGGGGTAATTTTTTTTCAGTTTTATACATGACTTGTAAAATACTATGTTCAACCAAATCATAAAATTTTAATAATTTAAACTGATGAAATATTTGTTGGGTGACCATAGCACTTCCTACTAATAATTCTTGTAGCTCTTTAAAAACAAAACAAAAAAAAAACAGGGTTTGTAATAGTTTTACATGCTTTTCCCCAAACTTCAATACAACAGATTAAATATGGAACAATCATTACATTATTCAATATATTCAAAACTTTGTCATTCAAAAACTATTTTACTTTATACAGTAATGCAATTGATTTTGTTATTTTTATTCTTAAGTAATTTCCATGAGATTTCTATGTCAGCTTCTTATAAATAACAACACCCAAAAGTTTTATTTAATTAACTATGAATTTCAATGCTGTAAATTTTAAAGATGTTTAAAGTTAAAACTATTAATATTGACACAGTTGAGAATTTTATGGCAAGAAAGTTCATGCTCAATAATCCACGTACCAAATCCAATAATTTTCAGTCGGGTCATCTGGACAGTTTCTTTTTATAGAAATTGGATGGAGGATGGAGGGTGAAACGTTTCTATAAAAAAGAAACTGTCCAGATGACCCGACTGAGAATTATTGGGTTGAGAAGTTTATGTTTATTTGATGGTGATTTCCATCTTTTTGGAGGCTAAATACAAATACAAGGAGAACATTAATTTATTTGTATAGTTTATAGTTTTTTTTAGGCTTTTATATTGTTTATATCGATATCGAATTATATCGTTATCGACCGAAATTAAGAACTATATCGTGATAAAAATTTTGGCCATATCGTCCAGCCCTATCCTGAGCAATCTAAGTGCACAGGTGATGGACTGACAGTGCATACACGTCACCCACACGCTTCACCGAGCACAGTACTAAGGGCAGGGCAGTCTTGTAAGACAACAGGTCCATCTTAATGCTCTGTAGTGGGTCAAATGGTGGCTCACAGAGGGCGTCCAGCACGAGTGACAGGTCCCACTGTGGGGCTAAAACTCTTCTCGGAGGCCTTTTCCTTAGCACGGCCTTCATGAACCGGATCATGAGAGGATGGGCACTGGGTGATTTGCCACCCATCCTTCATGGCACGCTTAAATGACGGATAAAAAGACCTTAATATAGTAGAAAAGGAGCGGCCCTTCTCCAGCAGGTCCTATAGAAAATTGAGAAGCTGTGCTATATTACAGGAATATGGAGTAATATTCCTCTCTAGACACCAGATCTCAAAAACACGCAATTTACGTGCATAAAGTGTTTGTGTTGACTTTGCACGAACACCCTGTATTGTGTTTATCACATTACTGGGTAGGCTAGAGACTAACAGCCGGTTCCTTTCAGGGGCCAGGCCCATAGTGCCCAAAGGCCCGGGCGAGGGTGCCACACCTGCCCGTGGGCCTGCGTCAGGAGGTCTCTGTGTGCAGGCAGCTGCCATGGTGTTCCTACTAAAAGTGAAATCACTTCTGCAAACCAGGCCTTCTTTGGCTACCTTGGGGCCACCAGAATCAATGAGAGGGGCCCCCTGGCAACACGCTCCAGTGTTGCTTGAATTAAAGCGACTGGTGGGAATGCATAATACAGCTTCGTTGCTGGCCAGTCGTGCGCAAACGCGTCGAGCCCCAGAGGTGCGCATATGTCCAGTATTGAGTGGAACGTAGCAAGGTGGGCGTTGTCCTTGGACGCAAAGAGATCTACGTCTGCTTTCCCATATCATGTCCATATCTGGTCCATGATACGTGGGTGAAGACGCCACTCTGAGGGGAGGGGCGTTCCTCTTGAGAGAGCATCTGCCCCGTAGTTCAGCTCCCCCAGCAGGTGTGTTGCTCTGAGTGACAGCACTCGTGAGCTGTACCGTTTCAAAAGTTTTTGGGTCAGCAGCAGGAGGGGGAGGTAGGATCGTGTCCCCCTCTCTCTGTTGACGTGCGCGATCACGCACTTGTTGTCTGATCTTATCAAAACATGTTGACGTGTGATCAGACCCTTCCTGTAGAATTGTTTGAGTGACAAGAACACAGCCATCAGCTCCAGCTGATTGATGTGGAGCTGAGCCTCCTGCTAGGACCACACACCTCTTGCATGTTGGTTTTGGCAAAGACACCCCCCCCCACCCATACTTTGAAGCATCTGTTGTCACTAGGGTCCGAGATAACACTCTGCCCAGTGGGACACCCCTGCTGAGTGCAACAGCGCTTCTCCATGGCTGCAAGGCTTTCAGACAGTCTGCATTGACTCTGATCCCCCCCCCCGTTTGTTGCGGGGGGCGAGCTGCTGTTGTCTGTGTGTCCAAATCTGAAATGAACGCATTTTTAATAAGCCCTGATGAATTGCAGCGATTCCTGCTGCCATGAGGCCCAGGAGACATTGACAGAGCTTGAGTGTCATAGTATTGTCTAGCTGGAAGCAGGCCAAGCAGAGCTGGAGGTCTGAAATTCGCTTTTCTGAAAGTCTCGCTCTGTACAGAACAGAGTTTAGCCTCAATCCCAGGAAAACAATGTCCTGGGATAGGGACAGCTGACTTTTCTCTGAGTTTATCACAAAACCAATGGACTGTAGGTGTGACCTCACTCGATCTGTGTGTAACCTTGCTTGCTCCTTGGAGCTTGTCAAGATTAATAAATTGTCCAGATAAATAATAATAATAATAATGAATTCAATTTATACCGCACTTTTCATTAATAAAAATCTCAAAGTGCTACAACAAATAAAACAAGTGATAAAATCAAGTAAAATCAATAATAATATCAACTAAGATTAAAGACAGAATCATGTGGAGGCAGAATAGGCCTGCTTAAAAAATAAATAAATAAATAAAACAAGTGATAAAATCAAGTAAAATCAATAATAATATCAACCAAGATCAAGATAAAATCATGTGGAGGCAGAATAGGCTTGCTTAAAAAGAAAAGTCTTTAAGCCGTTTTTGAAGTCAACCAGTGACTGTGGAGCTCTCAGGTAGTCAGGGAGGGAGTTCCATAGGCGGGGGGCAGCCACACAGAATGCCCGGTCTCCCATGGTCCTTAATTTGGTTTGTGGAATGTGAAGTAGATTACTGTTCTGTGATCGTAGAGACCGGGTGGATGAATATGGTGCAAGAATGTCCTTTAGATAGTCAGGTGAAGTTCCGTGTAAGCATTGGTGTGTAATGAGAGCAGTTTTGTACTGAATTCTGTAGGTGACAGGAAGCCAATGGAGGTTATGGAGAATGGGTGTAATATGTTCAAATTTACGAGCTCTCAATAAAATCCTTGCTGCACTGTTTTGAATATATTGAAGCTTCTGAAGATTTTTGCCAGGGATTCCAATAAACAGGGAGTTGCAGTAGTCGAGCCTGGAGGAGACAAAGGCATGGACGAGTTTCTCAGCATCAGAAAAAGTCAGAGATGGGCGAAGTCTGGAGATGTTTCGAAGATGGAAGAAGCAGGTTTTAAACAGATGCTTAATGTGATTTTCAAATGTAAGATGAGAGTCCATTTTTATTCCAAGATTTGTAACAGAGGTGGAGAGGGGGATGTCTTGACCAGAGAAGGAGATTGTTGTTAAAGTTGATGTTTGTATCTGGTGAGGGGTGCCAATCAGTATGGCCTCAGTCTTGGAGCAGTTTAATTGAAGAAAGTTCTGATTCATCCATGCCCTTATTTCCTCCAGGCAGGTAGAGAGGGCAGTGAGTGAAGATGGAGATGGGGATGATGAGGATGCTCCAGTCCTGATGTAAAGCTGTGTGTCGTCGGCATAGCAGTGAAAAGAAATGTTGAACTGATTAATAATTTGACCTAAAGGCAGCATGTAAAGGGAAAACAGCAGGGGCCCCAGAACTGACCCTTGAGGGACACCACAGGAGACACCGACTGTCTGGGAAGTGGCATTGCCAAGACTAAGGCTGAAATATACCTGAGCGTACTCTCTATACGCCTCTGTACGACGTACGTACGCTGAGGCAAAAGCGTAGCCCCGCGCAGCCCCTCAGGGCACGAACGCGCAAAGCTTTTTTTTTACGACCGCGCACGCTTGCGCGGTGTCTGACCATAAACTTCCCCGGCGCCGGACTGTTTTGTATGTTACACAAATGAATTAAATTCCTCTTCTTTATCGCTGATCGGGCCTTTTCTTTTGTTTTTTTGCCTAAAGTCAAGTAATCGCTTCTTCCTCCGTTCACTCATGACTGAAATGAATGAATTCAGGTCCTACCTGGGTGCGCGAGGCTTTATATTCCCTGGTGGGCTGCAGGAAAAGCGCTCCCTGTTATTATTTTTATTTCTGAGAGAACTTTTTATAACATATAAAGTAGAAACACCGCAGCAGAACACCGCAGAAGAACACCGCAACCGGCTGCTCATAGAGTGAGCTGACGAGCTGACGAGCTGTCAATCATTTCAGTAGGCGTGTCAGCAAGTGACCAATCAGCGACCTCAGTTTGTCCCCCTCTGCTCGCAGCTGCTCGGGGCTGCTCACATGACAACCAGGATTTGGAGCGAAACAACAAGGATTTGGAGCGAAAACGCGAGCATTTGAAAAGCGTAGCTTCTGAAGCTATATCAGCGAAACGCATGCGCACAAAATGCGCGTGTAGAATGGTGTACGGGAGGACGCTCAGGTATATTTCAGCCTTAACACATTCCAGCCTATTGGAGAGGAAAGATTTGAACCAGTCCAAGACAGTGTCACAGAGACCGACCTCCACATGAAGATGGTGGAGGAGGATACTATGGTCCACAGTGTCGAAAGCTGCAGTGAGGTCAAGGAGGACAAGGATGGAGGGAGAACCAGTGTCAGCAGCCATGAGGACATCATTGGTAACTCTCAGCAATGCAGTCTCAGTACTGTGAGCTACTCTGAATCCAGACTGGAACTTCTCATACAGAGAGTGTTGCTGTAGGTGGTCCTGCAGCTGAGCAGCAACTGCTTTTTCCAGCACTTTAGACAGAAATGGGAGGTGGGAAATTGGGCGGTAATTAGAAAAAATGTCGGGATCCAAATTAGATTTTTTCAGAAGAGGCCTAATGATGGCAGTTTTTAGAGGCAGTGGAACATGACCAGATTGTAGAGACTTATTTATTATTTGTGTGATTAATGGGCTAATTGCAGAGTGATTGGATTTTATGAGAGACGAGGGGAAGGGATCCAGGGCGCAGGATGAAGGCTTCATTTTCTTGATGATGGACTCCACCTCACTCTGAACAACTTCATCAAAGCTGCTCAGGGACCCAGGATGCAGACGGGTAGATGGTAAACGAAGATCAGGGAGGTTGTGGAGCTGAGATCTGATAGTGTCAACTTTGTTTTTAAATGATGAAAGGAACAGGTTGCATTTTTGAACAGATTCCTCAGGAGTTTGTTTAATGGGATTAAGCAGATGAGTTATTGTGGAGAAGAGCTGTTTAGAGTTACCAGGGCAGGTGTTGATGATGTTGGAATAATATTTGGAGCGTGCTTCTTTAAGAGAATAGGCATACGCTTTCTGATGTTCTTTGTATGCCTGCTTATGTACAGAGAGACCAGATGATTTTACACGTCTCTCAATAGCATGGCCAGTTGCCTTCATCCTGCGCAGCTCATCAGTGTACCAGAGGCTGAACGGGAGAAAGACACCAGTCTTGTCTTCAAGGGAGCATGTTTTATCTGTTTTATCCTTTTCTTTGGTGTCATGGTTTGGTCACACTACACTGAGAGGAAATAATTCCCTTCAGCAGATTGTTAAGCTGTCATCTAAACTGACCGGAGGAACCCAAACCTCAGTTACATCCATGTATGTTAGTCAGGTACAGAGGATAGCTTCTTCCGTTTTAAAAGATGTCCTTCATCCCCTGTACGGAGAGTTTCAGCTTCTTCCCTCTGGTCGGAGGTTTTTAGTCCCTAAATGTAGGACAACACGTTTTAAAAATAGCTTTGTTCCCACTGCTGTTACTGAAATGAACAAACTGAAATAACGTTGAAGCTTTTAGTGGTTAAATGTTTTTTATTTTTCATTTTAAATATGATTTGGGGAGCCTTAACACCGTTATGTGCAACATTATCTGTTTATGGTTTCTTTGAAGTGTTTTTACTAAATGTTTTTACTCTGTTTTTATTTGTGTGTGCGCATGGATGGATGTATGCTTTGTACCACTGCAAACCAAATTTACCCTTGGGTATAAATAAAGTAACCTAACCTAACCTAGGTCCAGAAGCTCTTGGAGAGATTGGTTGTAGTAATCCACAGTCATTTGCAGATGAATGATTGACAGCAGTCAGGGTGTGAAGATCAGCGGACAGAACATCAGGGGAAATGATGAAATTGGATCCAAGATGGCGCCGTTGTTGTTTGAGGCTCGCTGTCTGATGCTCTTCCTGTTTTTTCTGTTTGCTTTTAATTTTAACACAAGTGTGAACGCTCGGATTGTGTATGATCGCCAAAGTTTATTGGACATTGGAGCCTCGACTGGTAATATGATACCATGGAATTATACCGGAGACAAGACCCCGCCCTTGCTGCTGGGCATTCCAGCGTACCTGTGTCGGTCCTGCTGGTCTCTACCTTTCCGACGGAAGCGAACCCGCCGTCGTGGCAGACGCAGCGGTTGGCTAGTACGTGCGAAGGCAGCTTTGGGGCATTGTTTTCCGGACTCATTCAGTGCGCGTAGGCTGGTGCCGCGCCTCTCCTTCCCGTTGCGCGTGCTGGATCCTGTGGGTCCCTGCTTGGTGCCTGTTGGTGGAGGCCATGATGGAGCGGTCCAGCCTCGTCCTCCCTGCACTCCTCGACCCTGTAGACGTGGGGTGAATCTTCTTAACCTACGATCTCTTCGCCGGGAATCTCGGATGCCAGATGGTGGCGGAGATCCGCCGATCTCGACCAGGATCGGTCTGATAAATGCTAGGTCGCTAGCTAACAAAACATTCGTCATCAAGGATTACTTTTCCTCTCAAGGCCTGGATTTCTTGTTTATAACCGAATCATGGACAAGTGGTTTGGGTGAGTCCAGCGTCTTTAATGAACTTTTGCCGCCGAACTGCTGCTACTTTAATTTTCCGAGGATGACGGGTCGAGGAGGAGGAATAGTGACAGTTTTTAAGAACTGTTTTACTTGTAAACAATTACCTCCAGCCCGTTTTGGTAGCTTTGAGCTTGGTCTCTTTGAACTTGGTAGCTCCCACACTGTGTTGTGTGCGGTGGTCTATCGGCCGCCAAAGTACAACAAAGATTTTATAAATGACTTTTCTGATTTCCTGGCTGATATCATGCCACGGTATGACAAAATTTTATTGGCTGGTGATTTCAATATCCGTGTCTGTTGTCCTACTTCACCTATGGCTCAGTCGTTTCTTAATGTTATTGATTCTTTTAATCTTGTGCAGTTTGTGACTGGTGTTACTCATGAGTTTGGACACACACTTGATTTGGTTTTATCTTTCGGTCTACCAGTTTTTAATTTAGTGATTGGTGACCCATTATTTTCAGACCATATGCCTGTTTTATTTGAGATAAAGCAGTCCATTACCAAAGTTAAACCATGTGCTGCAGTTCGGCTCTGTCGTGTTCTTAACCCTTCCACTGCTGTTCAGTTTTCTTCTGTTTTTAATGAGAACTGTACAATCCCAGAGACTGTGGGAAATAAAACCGAGGACATCAGCAACTGGTTTTATTCTACCTGCAAAGCAGCTCTGGATTCGGTGGCACCATTAAAAATTAGACCTGCAAAATCCAAACATGAACCCTGGTTAAATGATGTCACTCGAGCTGCCAGGAGAAACTGTCGTAAAGCTGAACGTAAATGGAAGAATGATAACTTGCAGGTGTCACTTCAAATATTGAAGGAATGTTGGCGCTGTTATCAAAGAACTGTAAAAGATGCCAAAAGAAGATACCTGACTAATATCATTGTATCTAACNAAAGTGCTTCAACACTCACAGCTCTCTAAATAAACAACCATATTTTGCCTTAAGAGTGCACACCAGCTCACCCTAACTCCAACAGGAGCAGGTCAACAACAATCAGAGAGGGTGGAGATCTCTCAGTGTTACTCAACACAGTCCAGTGGCTGGTCTCAACAATCAGTTACCTGAAAGTGTCTTTCAGCAGTTCCAATGAACCTCAGCTGACTTCTCACACTTTCTAACTGGTTTCAATAAGCTACCACTCGTTCATCAAGCCTTACGTGTTACAACGAGCTTCCACACTGCACAAAACATAGCACGTAAGCTTTATAGGCAGGACCTGCAGGTGAACACCAGTGCTGACTAATTAGGCCTGATTACTAAAGGCAAAAAAAAAAATATGAGGGTACGTTCAACAGGGAACAGCAAAACTGGAGCTTAAAAAAATATCTAAAAAAATCCTGGGGTACATAACACCCCATGGCCAGTTTTTTGGATAGGGAGAATGTGTAAGTGTCGAATAAGGACGTAGCACATCTCCCATACAAACACATAATGGAATCTCAGAGGCGAGAGAGAGCATAGGCTACAACGTTATCTTTTCCTTTTATGTGTTGTAAGAAATGTTAAAAGGTTGTAGTCGTAAAGACCAACTCATTAGACGTCGATTCTGGTTGCGCATTTGGTTCAAAAACGTTAGAGGATTGTGATCTGTAAAAATAACAACAGGGTCACATGAACCTCTGACGTACACCTCAAAGTGTTCCACGGCTAAAATCAGGGCTAAGGCCTCCTTTTAAATAGTTGAATATTGTTTCTGATATTTATTCAGTTTCTTAGAGTAATATGAGACTGGGTGATCCACTCCATCAGCACCCTCCTGAAGGAGGACAGCTCCTACACCAGTATCACATGCATCCTATAAATATTTGGGTATCCTGGTCGATTCACATCTCTCTTTTAAACTCCACGTGGAAAACCTAGTAAAGAAACTGAAAGTTAAACTGGGTCTCTTTTTCAGAAACAGATCATGTCTAACTCTGAATGTTAGGAAACGTCTTGTATCTATGACTTTCCTCCCCTCCATTGATTACGGTGACATTATCTACACGAACGCTCTTACAAGCACCCTACAGATGTTGGATGTTGTCTACCACGGTGCTCTAAGATTCATAACTGGCTGTGATTATCATACCCACCACTGCACCCTGTATTCACTGGTTAACTGGACACCATTATCCTCATGCAGACTCTTCCACTGGTACATTTTCACCTTTAAATCACTTCTTGGTCTGCTGCCTTCATACATCTCCTCCTACATGTCTTTGCGTGAGTGCAGCTACAGCGTGCGCTCTCAGGACATGATCACCTGCAGTGTTCCGTCAGTGAGGACTGAGCTTGGAAAAAGGGCCTTCTCCTACTCCGCTCCTGCTTCCTGGAATATCTTACAAAAAGATCTGAAGCTCTCGGCCCTGACCTCTCTAAATGGTTTTAAGAATCTTTTGGAATCCTGGCAAAAACCATTGCAGATATGTTCTTGTTTTTGATTTTGTACATCTACCTTGTGGTGTTTTGCTAGTTTTGATACTTTGCATTTCACTTTGTATTTCACTTTGTATTTCTCTCTTATGTTTTTCTGTTGTTTGTTGTTTAAGGAAATTCTATCATTGCTGTTCATCATTCTTTAGTTTGTAGCAGGTCGCTTTTGTAAATGAGCCCTCGAGGCTCAATGAGATTTACCTGACTAAATAAAGGTTGAATGAATCCACAGCTATTTTGAAAGGAACATAAAAGCGTGGTGCGGATAAAACCGGAGCAGTTGTTAACAGCAACTTGGTTTTGTTCAAAAGCTGTTTGACACTGCTCAGTCCATTTAAAAGCTACTTTGGGACTAAGAAGGTCCATCATGGGAGCTGTTACAGAGGAGAAGTTTTTACAAAACCCTCTGTAATATCCAACCATAGCCAAATATCTTCTTAGTGCTGTACGAGTGGAGGGAACAGGAACGGATAGAATGGATTCTATCTTCACCTCCACGGGACATACATGACCACCTCCAACTATATTTCCTAGATACGTTATGGTGGCATGACCAAATTGACACTTGGACAGGTTAATGGTTAAGTTTGCTTTTTCTAGGTGAACAAAATCAATCTACAGATGTTTTAAGTGATCCTCCCATGTATCAGAGAAAATCACTAAATCGTCTAAGTAGGCTTCACAAAAATCTAGCTCAGATAACACAATATTCATGAGCCTCTGAAAAGTGGCAGGAGCGTAGCGCATTCCAGACGCCATTACAGTGTACTGCAAAAAAGCATCTGGGGTGACAAAGGCAGATATCTCCTGAGCACGTTCAGTTAAAGGCATTTGCCAATATCCTTTTAATCGGTCAAGTGTAGTCACAAACTGTGTAGCTCTAACGTGGTCTACATAGTACTCCATTCTGGGTAACGGGTAACAATCAGGCTTTGTTACCACGTTGATTTTTCTATAATCAATACAAAATCTGTCACTTCTACCATGTTTGATTGCTAACAGGCAAGTCGAACTCCAGGCACTATGACTCTGTACAGCCAATCCATTATCTAGCATGTATTGCACTTGTTCTCTTAAACGTTGACGCTTGTTAGGGTTTACTCGATACAAGTGTTGTTTTATTGGTGGATTTTCACCCACGTCAATGTCGTGTTTTATCACTCCTGTACGAGAGGGAATATCAGAAAACAAGATGTTATTTGAGGCAATCAATTGTTTCAGATCCTCTCTCTTAGAATCATCAAGATGTGTAAATAACAAGCCTAAATTTTCAAAATAGTGTGAATTAGGGAGTTTCCCTTCCATGTCTAGAGGAACTGAACAGCTCGCTTTCAGCACTGGAGAGTTCCTGTCTATTATCTGTAGAGTCAGATACAGCACACACTGTTTTTTTATTTTTTTGTTATCTGATTCAATATAATGTTTTGTCATATTAATATGACACAGCCTAGAACCATGTTTCCTGTCAGGGGTAGTGATTATATAATCAAGATCAGATATTTTTTTCTTTAATGACATACGATCCACAGTATTGGGCTTGTAAACTGGTACCTGGGACAGGAAGCAAAGTTCATACCTTGTCTCCAGGTTGAAACGTTCTCTCCACAGCTTTTTTTTTTAATCAAAGAGAGACTTCATCTTACCTTGTGCAGTTTGCATGTTTTTCTGGGCTATTTCACATGCTCGTTTTAGTTTAAAATGAAAATCACTGACATAGTCTAATAGGTTCTTGTCAGTATTCTCACACAGCCATTTCTCTTTTAAAAGTTTAAAGGACCGTGAACGTTGTGAGCGAATACCAATTCAGCAGGACTAAAACCCAAAGACTCTTGAACGACTTCACGAATTGCAAACATCTGCATGTGTACCCCTTCATCCCAGTACTTTTCAAACTCCAAACAGTAGGTGTGTAACATGGTTTTCATGGTCTGATGGAAATGCTCAAGGGCACCTTGACTCTCAGGATGATAAGCTGTAGAACAGGAATGCTTAATATTCAACTGTTCTAAAACTTGAACAAATATTTTAGACATGAAATTACTGTCTCAATTTGTTTGCACTACACGAGGTAGTCCAAACAGTGAGAAGAATCTAGTGAGTACCTTGACCACCACCGGAGTAGTTATCATACGTACTGGGAACACTTCAGGTAATCTAGTCGAAGTACACATTACTGTGATTAAAAACTTGTTCCCAGCTTTGGTCCTAGGCAAAGGACCAACACAATCAACTATAACCTGTTCAAATGGTTCTGCCACTACAGGTATAGGATACAAGGGTGCTGGAGGTATTACTTGGTTTGGTTTTCCAGCCATTTGGCAAACATGACAAGAATGACAATGCTGAATGACATCTTTTTTTAATCCTAGCCAAAAGAAATGATGCAGTATGCGGTCATAAGTTTTTCTGATTCCTAAATGGCCAGCCAAGGGATTGTCATGTGCTAAACTTAATACTTCAGCACAATAGGGTGTTGGAAGTACAATTTGTATTACCTGATGCCATTCCTCATCAGGACGAACAGTTAAAGGCGTCCATTTACGCATTAACCCATTTAGCCCCACTGGCAACAATTGTTGCCAAAGTGTATCACTGTCATTTTCCTCTCAGTAAAAAAATCTAAAATGTATTAATGCAACATTTTCCACCTATAAACTAGTAGACAACTTGGACAAAGGTTTTGATTTAAAAAAATGTTTCCAAGTGCTTCCTGTTGCATGACATCACATGCTTCCTGGGCCATCCGGCTGAAGACATGGAATATGCAAATTGTCCTGGAAAAGGGTAATTTTCATAACATTTCTTATGGTTTCCCCCCATACTTTTTTATAATAATTTAATCTTTCAAGTCTCTACTGTAACACTCTCCACAAAAATTGTACCTAGGATAAATATTTTTTTGTTCATGGGCGTCTTTTTGTAAGTGGCAACAAAAGTTGCCAATGGGCACATAGCTTGTCGCTAACTACAGGAAAACACTGTCTGCAGGATTGCACCTAATTTTCTTATTTCAAATTGTAAAATGATGTGCAATGTCTTATTTTAGTCTTCTAAGGATACTCTTCCTAGCAAAATAAATTATGTAGTCAAGGCCTGTGTGTCTAAGATTTTTATTCGCTTCCATACATCATTCTCTTGCTAGCCAACATCATTTTTTTGCTAGCCTAACATTAGCTTGTGTTTCGCTGAGGTAAAAGATGTTGATGATCTAGCCATATGTAGGAAGCCACACAGATCTGGTGGAAACTGGACTTGGTCAGGGACCAAGTGTGGTTCTTGGCCTGGCAGAGAAAGCTGAAGTTCCACCTGGAGTCAAGTTTTACCATGACAACCTCTTCATAACCCTGTCCCTGGTGGATGAGATGACCCTGAGAGGCTATGGCAGCTGTGGCACGATGCGACAAGCTCAGCTCCACAAGGTTCCTTTCACAGAACCCCAGACCTTCAAGAAGACACCCAGAGGAAATGCTGAATATCTGGTTGAGGCAGAGAAGCTGATTGTAAGGTGGAATGACAACAGCATGGTCACTGTGGTGTCAAACATGGAAAGGGAGTTCATCGAAACTGAGGCAAAGAGATGGAACAAACAAAAACGGACCATGGACAAGGTCAGACAGCCCAAGTGTATCCAGGATTACAACACACACATGAGAGGAGTGGACCTGCATGACCAGTTTGTCAGCCGCTACAGAGTCAACATACGGTCCAAGAAGTGGTGGTGGCCATGCTTCAGCTAGGCCCTGAACAATGCCATGGCTGGTGCTATTACAGGTACACAAGGCTGCATGTTATTTAGCAATATCACAATCGTGTTTGTGATGTTTGACATGAGGTGATCGCTAGTGCTCTTCATTTGACAAGAGCATCAGTGATGATATCCAGACCAACATCACAAACTCAAGCATGATATTGCTTTTACAGAACATTCTACATATGGAGCATGACACTGTAGAAAGGAGGATATTGATAATTCATCAATAGCATCATAAATGAACAAAAACATGGCATATTCATGCTTGTTTTTTCATTCATTTAGAACCTGGAAAAGTGGGCAGAAAGATCTCTCCTTCCAGAGGCTGGTAGCACAGACCCTCCTCCTGCGCCATGGAACAAAGCCAAGTAGGCAGGGCAGAAGATGGCGATAACTGATGCCACCAGGTTTGATCATTTCAACCACTGGCCCTGCAACACTGGTAGCAGGTACAAGCGATGCAAAAACTGTGGCGGACGCACATCGTTTGCGTGTGAAAAGTGGGATGTGCCACTACATTTGGAGTGCTTCAAGAAGTACCACACTGAGTAGAACATCCATAAAAGATGATGGAATGTATGGGATGAAATATATACTGTACATATATGGTAAATGGTAAATGGAGCTTATTTATATAGCGCTTTCCAGCCCCCTATGAGGGACCCCAAAGCACTTTACAATACCAACCATACACCCATTCATACACACATTCATACACCGGTAGCGGTAGACTGCCATGCAAGGCGCCTTCCAGTCCTACCGGGAGCAATTCGGGGTTGTCTTGCCCAGGGACACAACGACACATGGTGTGCGGAACCGGGATTCGAACCACCAACCTTCCGATCGGGGGACGACTGCCATTACCACTACGCCACAACCACCCCATATATGTGTGTTATTAGAGGTTCTAAGGAAAAAAACTGTTTGTTGAAGTTTTGATTACAAAGTTACAAAATTTGAGTCTACAGACGAATAAATTAAGAATAAAAAAACTGTTCAAATTGTTTGTTGTTTGGAATTTTATACAGGAGGAACCTGATGCTCCAACTTTTTGTTATTATTTATTCTGACTACATTATTATTTTGTTATTACTATATTATTATTAGTTCTCTATTATGAACGGGTGACAGTTGACCTAGTGACAAGCTATGTGACTACTGGCAACAATTGTTGCCAGTCATAAAAATGCCATTTTCTTCAAATCAAAATACAGAATGATGAAAATAAATACATAACAGGATTCAGAAGGACCCAACTGATAAAATGACATGCTTTTCAACTCTGAAAAAAATTTGGGCTTAAATGGGTTAACATGCCCTCCTTTAAGAAGTATCACGTATTTAGTAGTTTAGGATCAACAGGTAGGTCATTAGCAAACAAGGTTTTTAATGTTTTATCTTTCTGCTGCAAATCTATCAGCAGTTGTCTAGACAGTGACAATTTTGTTTCATCCAACTCCTTTACATCCATTTCCGTTTTTACAAGAAACTTTACTACTTCAGTGCTTATCATAAAACTATCGCTCAAGTCAATATCATCACCAGCATCTTTTTCTTCCTGCTTACATCTGTAAGCTGCTCGAGTTACAGCACATGACATAAAAACATCAGGAAATGTGCAAGCCAACTCATCCGATTGAGCACACAGCACCGGGATGGGTGTTACCTCAGGAGTGACAAGCACCCGTCTACCTGGTAAATCATTACCCATGATCATGGTGATTCCTGCAATAGGAAAACTTGGTCGTAGTCCCACCGTAGCTTCTCCTGAACATAATTCAGAGTATTACAATTCTGGCTAAAGGCACTTTAAAATCTTGCATACTAAACCCACGTATAGGTAGCTGGGTGTCAATTATCTCAATTTCATTAGAAGGCAGAATACCTTCTAGTATGAAAGACTGAGAGACAGCTGTGTCACGTAGTATCTTAACAGGTACCTTGTTACCAGATCGTGTAGCCGAAATGAACCTACCCATAATAAACGGCCGAAATCCGTCATTATCAGGCAAATCTGTCGAGAAAGATAATGGTTCAAGGTCTTAATCAGAGCGACTGGCTTTACTTTTTTTTATTAGCTTGGGACAATATTTACTAATGTGTCCTTCTTGTTTGTAGAAGAAACAAACCATATTACCCTTTTCAGTCGTTCCATGCCCATGCAACACTTTGTTTTCACTGTGCTCCACAAAAGCACCTGCTTCTTTATGAGCTGCAACGGGTCCTCTCGGTTTCCCGTTACCTCTGGGTCTGAAAAATCGAGGAGACTCAAAACCAAGGGTTTTATTTTTATCCGGATTAGAAGATTTGTCATACCTAGGATGCTCAAAACTAATTTTGTGCATCAACATATACTCATCCGCTAAAAATGCTGCTTGAGAAGTCTTCATCACTTTACTCTCGTTTAAATGTGGTCACTTTTTCTGGCAAACACTTTTTAAAATCTTCAATCAATATCAGTTGCTTAAACTTATCCAAACTAGTCACAGAACTTGCTGCACACCAAGGATCAAGGATTATTTCTTTTTCCCCCATATAATCAGTGTAGGTTTGACTCTTTGATTTCCTCAATTTCCAGAACTTTTGCCGGTATGCTTCCAGAACTAATTCATAAGCCCACTTCTTTTACCTTCACAAAGTCACTACTGTCGGTGACTGAAAGAGAGGCGTAAGCGTCCTGCACTTTTCCTGTTAATTTGCACTGTAACAGTAGCGGTCAAACTTCTTGAGGCCATTTGAAAGAGCTAGCATTTTTTTCAAAAAGGACAAAATATTTGTCTACATCACAATCATTAAAAGGTGGTACAAGAGAAATATTTTTACTCACATCAAACTCATGGCCAAAAGGTGGAGACGGAGTCTTTCCTTGTTCCAGCTCCTTCAAGCATATTTGAGCATCAAACTCTATTTTTCGTGCGTCCATCTCTAATTTTTGTCGCTCAAACAAAAGTTCTTTGTCCCTTAAAAATGTCTGTTGAGCAAGCTCTGAGGCTCTCACGGTAGCTTCAGCATCAGTAGCGTTTTTTATTCTAATGGTTTCATTACCCATTTCACTTTTCCTTCTATCTGCTTCAAGCTCAGCTTTTCTTACCACAGCGGCAGATTCTTCTTTCTTTGTTTGATTTTCCACCCGACGTAGTTCCAACTCTATTTCAAGTTCCTTCAAACGCACCTCTTTATCCACAGCATGAGAGGCAGTAGATCCAACAGGACTCTTGGGCATCATTGCATCATTGCATCAGGCAAAATCTCAAGTTGTACCAAAGCAACAATCAATTCGTTTTCAATTTTATCATGTTTGGTGCGCTTATCAATAACAACCTTAAAATGGTCTGCTACAGAGAGCAACTACTCCTTTGTACAGGTAGCTAAAACTTTTGCTATAGGGTCATCCACAAAACTGTCCAACTCGAACTCCATAATGTTAATGTTAGACATAAAAACAGTCTGCTTTAACCACTGTAAACAGTACAAAAGAATCTGAGCCACAATTGAACGTAGCACACACTCAGAAAGCATGCACCCGGGAGCACTCAACACAATCAGTGCAGCTGATCCAACTATGAGTGGACAAACCTATAGAACTTTGACTAGCCCAAAATATTTAGGAGAACAGTCGCTGCTTTTAGTAAGTGATGCAAAAAACAGTTCCAACTACTTTAAGCAGTACTATAGTACTACAGAGCACAACAGGTGCTCAAACCCACAAAAGCGCAGTTAACCATAACTTAAACACTAAAGACAAATTAGCTCATATCAGCTATCCCGGACCAGCCCCCATTAAATATGTTACGGCTGGAAACAGCCAAAACATATTCAAAGGACATTGGACACAGAAAAAAAGGATTAAATGAAATTTTATTGAACTAAAAAATAAGAGCATCAAGGCAGTCAGGATCCTCCCAGGCTTCTCCCTCCTGGTCTAGAGCGTCTTCTCCTAGCTCAGCGTTCTTAAAGGAAACTAAATAATGATAATAAGGAAAGTTCAACTGAAAGGTGGACTGGTGAGTCTGGCCAAAAATAATAAAACGCCACCCAGGCAAACCCAACCTTAATACAGGGCCGTTGTGTCTCCCCATGTGACGATCTACCTTTACCAAAGTCCCTCTAAACAAAATAAAAACAAAAATTGGACTACCAACCCTCATCAGATCATCAAAGTACAAAATAATGAGAGAAAAAAGGAAATAGTCTCTCACATTGTTCTCCTTTGCTGACCCTCTCCTGGACAGTTACACAAACGCTTCACTCAACGTCTCCAAAAATGACTAAATTAAATAGGCCCGCACTTCCTGTTTAGGCTAGAGTCCAACAAAACACCCAAAGTGCTTCAACACTCATAGCTCTCTAAATAAACAACCAGATTTTGCCTTAAGAGCGCACACCAGCTCACCTTAACACCAACAGGAGCAGGTAAACAACAATCAGAGAGGGTGGAGATCTCTCAGTGTTACTCAACACAGCCCAGTGGCTGGTCTCAACAATCAGTTACCTGAAAGTGTCTTTTCAGCAGTTCCAGTGAACCTCAGCTGACTTCTCACACTTTCTAACTGGCTTCAATAAGCCACCTCTCGTCCATCAAGCCTTACTTGTTACGAGTCTCCACATTGCACAAAGCATAGCATGTAAGCTTTATAGGCAGGACCTGCAGGTGAACACCAGTGCTAACTAATTAGGACTGATTACTAAAGACTAAAAAAACCATGAGGGTGCGTTCAACAGAGAACAGCAAAACTGGAGCTTAAAAATGTAAGAACCTCCCTGCTCCCTCTCTCTCTCTCCCCCTCTGCACCTTTAATTGACAGCAGTTGTGCTCAATCAACTCTACCTCAGGAGGACTATAAGAAGCTGCAGAAGCCATCCTACAGGTGCTGGAACATTGGCCTGCTCACGGTAGTGTCAAGTTCTAGCCTTTTGTGTCAGCATTACTAGAGAAGTAATTCTTATGGCTTGTTGCCTTCTCTCTAAGAGCCTTGGACCTTATTGTCTGCCTGCCCTGCTGGAATCTATCTGCAAGTCTTCAAGCCTCTTGGAACTCCACAGCTGCTGGGCCTTCCACCACTCGCCACTCTCTCATGCATCTTGGTTTACTCATCAGACTGTTTCCTCTGTGCCTCGCTCCTCAACATTCTCAGTAAGACAGATCCCTCTTCTGAATATTTCTCATCTCCTACTGGCCACTTACCCCCTCGTCCATTCCCCAGGTTTTTGCTGAATTCAAGATACTGTATTTTCACTCCTGTAAATAAACACCATTAAATTTTAATTGTGTCCTGGTTATCTGTTCAGTCCTAATCTTTCATCTGGGGTACATCATTATTATCACAGAATGTCCCAGCCACACCAAGTACCCTCGAAAGATCCAGGCACTGAACAGTTCCAGCTCACACTACAAACTATGTTTCAGAAAATTGAAAAGAATGAGGCCACACTGGAACGTTTACTAGCTGTTCAACAAAGCAATCAATCCAACCTTCAAGAACTTGGCAGCCTGACGTACTCCCTGAAACAAGAGGTAGCTCAACTCCAGCCATCAGGCACAACATCTACTTCAGAGGTCAGTCATGCCAGCATAATTCCTCCCCAAGCCACCTTGGAACAGAATTTAAAACCAGCCGAGCTTTTCAGTGGTGATCCTAAGCTGTGTGCAGGTTTCATTTGCCAGTGTGAGCTAACTTTTCAAGAGCTCCCAGTCTCTATGCTACCGATGTCGCTAAAGTCTCATTTTTTACTACACATCTTAAGGGAGAGGCGTTACGTTGGGCTCAGGCTTACTTAACTACTCATTCACTTCATACCATAATGTTTTCCTTGTTTTTAGACAAATTCACACGGGTGTTTGATCAACCTCTTGAACAAACTGAAGCTGTAAAACGGCTACTCACCCTCCGTCAAAGGGGACGCTCTGTGACTGAACACGCCCTCGAGTTCCGGATCACGGCTGCCCGAACCGGATGGGATGAACTCGCCCTCAGAGGTACTTTCCTTCATTCTCTCTCTAACCCCATCAGGGACCGGTTAGCAGCGCTTGAAGAGCCCCAGAGTTTGGACGAGCTGATTCACCTTGCCACACGAATCGACAATCAGCTGCAAGAGAGAAAGTGGGAGAGGGACTACGACTCCTAGTATCCCTCCACTTCCGGTTTCCGCCCAAAGTCACAGCGATCAGCCGCCCCCAGTTACAACTACAAGTCCCAGAATGCAGCATTCTCTGGTTTTCACCCACCGTCACACCATCACTGGACAAAAAGGCCTAATATCCGGGGAGATACAACAGTATGCAAGTGTCCGTATCTGCCACATATCCAATATGTTTCCGGTGGTATACGGGGAGATCTCATCTGTAACAGATCTTAGTACAGGATATCCCACGCATACCCATCTGTGATAGATCCTAGCACTGGATATTTTCTGGATCCTCATACATGATAAATCCTAGTATAGGATATTTTCGGGATACACATCTGCGATAGATCCTAGTATAGAATATTTTATGCATACCCATACTTGAGAGATCCTAGTATTGGATATTTTCTGGATACCCATATGAGAAAGATCCTACTACTGCATATTTTCCAGATACATATCTGTGATAGATCCTAGTATTGGATATTTTCTGGATACCCATACATAATAAATCCTAGCATTGGATATTTCCGGATACAAATCTGTGACAGATCCTAGTACTGGATATTCTTTGGATACATATCTGTGATAGATCCTACTATTAGCTATTTTCTGGATACCCATACTTAATAAATCCTAGTATTGGATATTTTCCAGATACCCATCTGACAGATCCTTATATTGGATATTTTTCGGATACCCATACACAATAAATCCTAGAATTGGAAATTTGCCGGATACACATCTGTGACAGATCTTACTATTGGATATTTTCTGGATACCCATAGATAATAAATCCTAGTATTAGATATTTTCCGGATACACATCTGACAGATTCACATATTGGATATTTTCCGGATATCCATACATAAAAAATCCTAGCATTGGATATTTGCCGGATATACATCTGTGACAGATCCTATTATTGGATATTTTCTGGATACCCATACATAATAAATCCTAGTATTGGATATTTTCCAGATACACATCTGTGATAAATCCGTTTGGATATTTTCATGATATCCATACATAAAAAATCATAGTATTGGATATTTTCCGGATACACATCTGTGATGGATCCTAGTATTGGATATTTTCTGGATACCCATACATAATAAATCCTAGTATTTGGATATTTTCCAGATACACATCTGTGATAAATCCATTTTGATATTTTCATGATACCCATACATAATAAATCATAGTATTAGATATCTTCCGGATACACATCTGTGATAGATCCTAGTATTGGATATTTTCTGGATATCCATGTATGATAAATCCTAGTATTGGATATTTTCCAGATACACATCTTTGATAGATCCTAATATTGGATATTTTCTGGATACTCATACTTAATAAATCCTAGTATTGGATATTTTCCGAGTGAATATCTGTGATAGATCCTAGTATAGAATATTTTATGCATACCTATACCTGAATGATCCTAGTATTGGATATTTTCTAGATACCCATATGAGAAAGATCCTACTATTGGATATTTTCCTAATACATATCTGTCATAGATCCTAGTATTGGATATTTTTTGGATACCTATACATAATATATCCTAGTATTGGATATTTTCTGGATACACATCTGTGATAGATCTTAGTATTGGATATTTTCTGTATACCCATACATAATAAATCCTAGTATTTGGATATTTCCCAGATACACATCTGTGATAAATCCATTTGGATATTTTCATGATACCCATACATAATAAATCATAGTATTAGATATCTTCCGGATACACATCTGTGATAGATCCTAGTATTGGATATTTTCTGGATACCCATACATAATAAATCCTGGTATTGGATATTTTCCGGATACACATCCGTGATAGATCCTATTGGATATTTTCATGATATCCATACATAAATACCCATAATTCATAGGGAAAACGTAGGACAGACACAAATCTCACAAAATACGTTCATGGGGTTATGGAGAACAAGATCTGTGAGTTTGGTGGTCCTATCACTGCGTTTAGTTGGAAATCCTAACCCCAATTGGTCAAAATACAAATACCCATAATTCATAGGGAGAATGTAGGACAGACAGGAATCTCACAAAATGTGGTCAGGGAGTTATGGAGAACAAGATCTGTGAGTTTGGTGGTCCTATCACTACGTTTAGGTGGAAATCCTAACCCCAATTTGTCCAAATACAAAGGCCCATAATTCATAGGTAAAACGTAGGACAGACACGAATCTCACAGATTGCAGTCAGGAATGTTGTGGAGAACAGGATCTGTGAGTTTGGTGGTCCTATCACTGCGTTTAGTTGGAAATCCTAACCCCAATTTGTCAAAATACCATAATCCAAAAAAAAGTGTTGGGAAAGTGTTGAAAGTTCACGACACAGACAGACAGACACGAATCTCACAGATTGCGGTCAGGATTGTCGTGGAGAACAGGATCTGTGAGTTTGGTGGTCCTATCACTGCGTTTAGTTGGAAATCCTAACCCCAATTTGTCAAAATACCATAATCCAAAAAAAAGTGTTGGGAAAGTGTTGAAAGTTCACGACACAGACAGACAGACACGAATCTCACAGATTGCGGTCAGGATTGTCGTGGAGAACAGGATCTGTGAGTTTGGTGGTCCTATCACTGCGTTTAGTTGGAAATCCTAACCCCAATTTGTCAAAATACCATAATCCAAAAAAAAAGTGTTGGGAAAGTGTTGAAAGTTCCGATCAGCTCTGCGAGGTGCTGGCCAATATCTTTAACACCTCACTTGCCCTGTAGACAGATCCCGTCTGCCTGAAGACCACACCACCATCATCCCAGTCCAAAAAAGCTCTACAGTGACTGCTCTGAATGACTGTTGGCCAGGCCCTCACCCGATAGTCGCTAAATGCTTCGAAAAACTGGTCATGACCCACATCAAAACAACCATCATCAACAAGGACCCTCACCAGTATGCATACTGTGAGAACCAATCAACAGAGGATGCCATCTCCTCTGTGGTCCACACTGCTCTCACCCACCTGGAACAGAAGGACTCATACACCCATATGCTCTTTGTGGACTTCACATCTGCCTTCAAAATCATGATCCCCCAAACCCTGATGGACAAATTACTCACACTAGGACTAAGCCCCTCCATTTGCAACTGGTTCCTTGACTTCTTAACTAACAGACTTCAGTCAGTGATGATCCACAACTTCTCCTCTTCCACCATAACCCTCAGCACTGGCTCTCCTCAAGGATGTGTGTTGAGCCCTATCCTGTTCACTCTGCTCACATATGATTGTGCAGATAACCATCCAGGTTGTCATAAAGTTTGTAGCTGATACAGCTGTGGTGGGATGCATCACAAACTATGATGAGTCCAGCTACAAGCAGGAGGTGGAACACCTGGAGAGCTGGTGCAAAGCCTGATCAAGAAAGTTCATCAGAGACTCTACTTCCTCAGGCGGCTGAGACGAGCTGGTCTGAGAAGCTCAGTCCTCACCTCCTTCTACAGGTGTGCAGTGGAGAGCATCCTGTGCTCCAGCATCAACGTGTGGCATAGAGGCTGCACAGCTGCAGAAAGAAAAGCTCTGCAGAGAGTGGTGAAGGCTGCACAGAAGATGTTGGAGTCAGTCTCCCCACCATCACAGACATTTACACCTCCAGATGCAGGAAGAGAGCCACCTGCATCATGAAGGACCACACTCACCCAGCACACACACTTTTTGCCCCACTCCCCTCAGGAAGGATGTTGAGGAGCATTAAGTGTAGAACCACTAGACTGAGGAACAGCTTCTACCCTGAGGCTGTTAGACTCATGAATATCTAACCAGAATGGTCACTGTGAAATATCACATCATATTGCTGCTGATCTGTTTCATGTTGCTGCTGATCTGTTTCATGTTGCTGCTGATCTGTTTCATGTTGCTGCTGATCTGTTTCATGTTGCTGCTGATCTGTTTCATGTTGCTGCTGATCTGTTTCATGTTGCTGATCTGTTCATGTTGCTGCTGATCTGTTACATGTTGCTGCTAATCTGTTCATGTTGCTGCTGATCTGTTTCATGTTGCTGCTAATCTGTTCATGTTGCTGCTGATCTGTTTCATGTTGCTGATCTGTTCATGTTGCTGCTGATCTGTTACATGTTGCTGATCTGTTCATGTTGCTGCTGATCTGTTACATGTTGCTGATCTGTTCATGTTGCTGCTGATCTGTTTCATGTTGCTGCTGATCTGTTTCATGTTGCTGCTGATCTGTTTCATGTTGCTGCTGATCTGTTTCATGTTGCTGATCTGTTTCATGTTGCTGCTGATCTGTTTCATGTTGCTGCTGATCTGTTTCATGTTGCTGCTGATCTGTTTCATGTTGCTGCTGATCTGTTTCATGTTGCTGCTGATCTGTTTCATGTTGCTGCTGATCTGTTTCATGTTGCTGCTGATCTGTTTCATGTTGCTGCTGATCTGTTTCATGTTGCTACTGATCTGTTTCATGTTGCTGCTGATCTGTTTCATGTTGCTGCTGATCTGTTTCATGTTGCTACTGATCTGTTTCATGTTGCTACTGATCTGTTTCATGTTGCTGCTGATCTGTTTCATGTTGCTGATCTGTTTCATGTTGCTACTGATCTGTTTCATGTTGCTGCTGATCTGTTTCATGTTGCTACTGATCTGTTTCATGTTGCTGCTGATCTGTTTCATGTTGCTGATCTGTTTTGTGTTGCTACTGATCTGTTTCATGTTGCTACTGATCTGTTTCATGTTGCTGTTGATCTGTTCATGTTACTGATCTGTTTCATGTTGCTACTGATCTGTTAATTTTGCTGATCTGTTTTGTGTTGCTGTGTTCATCTGCTCATGCAAACTCATGTTCGTGCTGCTGGTTGGAGTATAATGTTATTGGTAAATGGAGCTTATTTATATAGCGCTTTCCAGCCCCCTGTGAGGAGCCCCAAAGCGCTTTACAATACCAACCATCCACCCATTCATCCACACATTCATACACCGGTAGCAGCGACTGCCAGGCAAGGCGCCTTCCAGTCCTACTGGGAGCAACTCGGGGTTAAGTGTCTTGCCCAGGGACACGACGACACATGGTGTGCGGAACCGGGATTCGAACCTCCAACCTTCCGATCGAGGGACGACTGCCATTACCACTACGCCACGGCCGCCCTTATTCTATGATATTAGTGCTTAGTGTATTTTTAGTTGGTGTTTTTCTTAGTTCACATCTTTGATTTGATTTGATTTGATGTTTATTCATTCATTTTAAAAGAACAATACAAGACCGTTTCATCAGATACAAGAATACAAGTAGGATAAAATGAAGGGAGCAGAAAGAAGATGAAATTGTATTATATCTGCCCACATCTTAGATGTTATTACTGTTTTTCTCTCACATTTTATTGTTGGATGTAACTGGGACGTAGTGTTTATCATCTCGTTTCATCACATGTACTACATGTGGTGTGAATGACAATAAAGATTCTGTCAAAAAAGGCGTTCAATACAGAACAACTGGACTTTATTTGGGACTCTGACTCTCTGACTTTTGTTATATGCAGCCAGGACAGGTAATGCTAAATGCTGGTGATGGGTGATGGGCTTACTTGAATGTTGACATTCTTTGGGGGGTGGGGTAATCACCATAACAACAGAAGGAGCTTCACTCAGTGAAGCTCTTGTTGCCAAACCCAAGCTCCTGTTAGTGAAGTCCCTCCCCCAGAGGGACTTCAAGTCCCTCTGGGCTCCATTTGGAGAGCAAATCCTAACCAATCAAAGCCCCTCTTGCTTAACTTGGGAAGTAGCACGTGATCAGGTCCAAACCAATCAACGCCACTCTTGCTTTGCCGCGCTTCATTCAAATATAGCAGGCTGCACTGCTGCAGCTATTTGCTCTGTTCATCTCTGTCGGACTCACGACTGGACATTGAAGGTAATCGGTTCTGTTTTGCATGTTATGTAAGCTTTGTTCACTTGAATTAACAAAACCTGCTGTGGCTTGGAGCTAGATGATTTGAGACAAGTAAAGGCGAGGCTTATGTCTGTAAAAAGAAACAGGAAAGAGGAGTGCGGCTTTATCCTCCAACATTTAACAAGAAATGTACCTAAACAATTGTTTGTTAGCTCGAAATTATAGTGTGTCTCAGTCTAACGTTTTCTTAATAAATGCACCTTAATGGTTAAATCGGCTTTATTTAAAAAAAAGTTTTGCTGCCTGTGTGTACCGTGAATGTGCAGCGAGGAAAAGGGAGCACGGCTCGTTTCACCGACATTTAACAAGAAAAATACCTAAACAATTATTTGTTAGCTCGAAATTATAGCAGAGGTGTGTTTCTGTCTATCATTTTCTTAATAAATGCACTTTAATGGTAAAATTAGCTGCAGTTCGCCGCCGTGGTGCAGCTGGCTGCAAGCAGTGAGCAGAGAGGTGGGGAGAGTATGGCAGGCCGATTGGGTCATTAATAGGTAGTGAAGATTCTCAGTCATCAGGACATGGTGAATTCTAAAAAGTGCAAGAAAAAAAACAATGAAGTATAGTATAATAGTATAATAAATAGTATAATAAAGTCCAGTTGTTTTTGTCTTGAACTTTTTTAAATTTGTCATTATAGGCACGTTTTCCTATTACATGATACAACAGCCAACAGCATGCCATACTGTTACTATAGGGCCTTCAGGAACTGCAGTTTTTTTTTTCAGTCAGAATGAATGGAAACGGCCATATTTCAGTCAAAAAGTGGTTTATAAATATGGGGAAAAAATCTATAAATATGTCACTTCGGCCTATAAGTTGCAAGGCATTTAAATTATGCAAAAAACTGCGACTTACAGGATGAAAAATATGGTACAGTAGTTGTTATTTTTCTCCCTCTCTTTAAGAATTGTGCATGTACTGTATTCAGTGTTGAATTATTTTAACTAAACTGTTCTGTTTTCAAGTTTACAGTTTTTCATTTGCCATTAGAGATATGTTATGTGTGGGAACAAACTTTTTCTCTTGGGTTAGATTTAAATAACAAATAGGTCAGTGCTTTTATTGAGGCAAGAAGCAAATTATGTATCCAGTAATACGGTAGTTGCTCTAAACTGAAGTACAAGAGGTTGCTGCTACGGTTGCAGCTCAGTGTCGTGATGGTATTAAAAAAATATTGTGATGGTATTAAAAGGTATTAAATTTAACTTACAGACCGTGTAAAGGGAAATTAAATGTGTGTTTTTAGTTTGTCACATGGCATAAATATGTGTTATTAATCACCCATATAAATCTGACTGATTAAAAACATTGTTTACCTTATAAAATTAAGTCTCAAAAATCATGAAAAAACATGATTTTGCCTTGCCCTGGAACGCTGGGGGCGTGTCAGTGCGTGGGCGTGGTTTCAGCGCAGCTGCGCTCGTGTCCTGCTCCCACAGTGGAGAGGCAGACAGCAGAGCCAGTAAACCTGCTCTGTTTTTATCCCTGGAACGCTGGGGGCGTGTCAGTGCGTGGGCGTGGTTTCAGCGCAGCTGCGCTCGTGTCCTGCCCCCTGAGCTGACTGTGTGGAGAGGCAGACACCAGAGCCAGTAAACCTGCTCTGTTTTTATCTGAGTTCTGTCTGTAACAGCAGCTACTTTTTCCAAGAGTTACGCTGTTTTTGTAAATAGTTTTCTTGTGTGTTTTTAATCTGGAATGAATAAAAAAAAAAAAAAGTTGTACCATGTGGGAATTGAACCCTTGGAGTTTGGGACGGAAGGCAAGCGCCTTATCCATTGACCTATCCAGGCATTACAGATACTTGGTATAAAACCACGCGGTATAAAAAGACGTTATGATTTGTACGGGTGCCCTGACCATTGCGACATCCAGGGAAGATGCAGCAACGAGGCATAATTGATTAGCTAGCTAACAATGAACAAAATATCTATGCTATTGCTATCTGATGCTATCTGCGATTCGCGAGTGAACGGCTCCACCGATGCGAAGAACGCATTTATACGGCTGGAGCTGCAGGGGGTGGGGCTTTAGACCGTGTGACGAAACACGGTCACATTTAAACCACGCCTAAAAAATCCTGAAACAGAAATATCTTTATACACAGTTTGATCTATAACTCCAAAATTAATTGAGCTACAATTTTGAGACTTTTTACTCATTTACAAGATTACAATTATCACATTTATAATGTTTATTTAAGAAAATGTTGAAATTCACTTTACACGGTCTTTAAGAATTTCTGTATATACCCCGTGAGAGCATAACTTGTTGGTTTCTTTTTAAAGGGAACCACTATTACTTTTAACACTACAGTAGACTTTAATTGATAAATCTAAAAAAGCTAAGTCTGGTCCTCTGGACATTCAAAAAACTAAACAAAACAAAGCAAAACATTTTTTTGTAGAAACGTTTCGTCTTGAGCCGGAAAAGGGTAGCATGCCCTCTCCGGGTCGGGGAGGAGGTCCTGCCCCAAGTGGAGGAGTTTAAGTATCTCGGGATCTTGTTCACGAATGAGGGAAAACTGGAGCGTGAGATCGATAGGCGGATAGGTGCAGCGTCTGCAGTGAAGCGGGCGCTGTACCGGTCTGTCGTGGTGAAGAGAGAGCTGAGTCAAAAGGCAAAGCTCTCAATTTACCGATCGATCTACGTTCCCACCCTCATCTATGGTCATGAGCTTTGGGTTATGACCGAAAGAACAAGATCTCGGATACAAGCGGCTGAAATGAGTTTTCTCCGCAGGGTGGCTGGACTCTCCCTTAGAGATAGGGTGAGAAGCTCAGTCATCCGGGAGGGACTCGGAGTAGAGCCGCTGCTTCTCCACATCGAGAGGAGCCAGTTGAGGTGGCTCGGGCATCTGATTAGGATGCCTCCTGGACGCCTCCCTGGTGAGGTGTTCCGGGCACGTCCCACCGGGAGGAGACCCAGAGGAAGACCCAGGACGCGCTGGAGGGACTCCCTACTTAGGCTGCTACCCCCGCGACCCGACCCCGGATAAGCGGAAGAAGATGGATGGATGGATGGATGGACGTTTCGTCTTTCGTCTAAAGACTAAATATTTCTACAAATTTTTTTTTGCTTTGTTTTGTTTTGTTTTTTGAATGTCAAGAGGACCAGACTTAGCTTTTTTAGATTTTTCTACCTGGATTATTGAGCATGCATCAGGGTTTAATTGATAAACTTTTATTTTAACTAAAATAATGACTGTAAAAACACTGTAGGGTGTTTAGTAAATTTTTAACATATATTTTAACATGGACAGAGCCATTTTATTTACACACAAAGCGTACTGTGTAAATGACGCACGTAGGTCTTATAAGGCCCTCTCACACTTGAACGTTTTAGACAACTTGTGCCAACTTTTTTTTTTTAGACTTGTCTGGCTTTGAGTGTTTTAATGGCCCTTGGACCTGTCACAGCTAATGCTCACCTTTTTGCTTCATCTTAATTATTTTGCATTGCTGAATAATCTTATGCTTTTAGGTCCTCAATATGCAAGCGCAGTGCTTCAGCGCAAGGATCTGTCAACGCCCAGTGAGTATACATTAAATTCATTATTGTTGGCCATCCAGTAATGATTAACTTGCATTTGTGTTATGACATGGTCTTGTAATATGTCAGTGATAAAATGTGGAAGTAATTAAGATAAATTGAAATGGTACTAGGTCCGGCAGTGGGTCTAGCATCCAGTCCAGGCGCCTTGATGACTCGTCTAGGTCCAGGTCCAAGCTCGGCGATGACATCTCCTGATCAGAAAATGGAAACTGGGCATTCCTGTTGCCTCAGGATGGTAAGTATTGATCAGATAGCACTGCTGCCTTGCTATTGGAGAGATAGCAATTGTAATCAAGAAATTTGTTTTTATTTCAGTGTTCCTACGTTCCTGCGAAAAGTCTTCAACTTCTTTATTGACCTCCACGATCACTTAAAACAAGTACAACCCACCTTTTCAGCTGTGTACATTGAGAGGATGGAGACCATGGAGGATTTTGAGAGAGAGAGGAGCATCTCTGTGACTCAAACGTTTGCTACCCTGGTAGGTTTTACAAGTCTGGAGGAAAGCCTAGCATAACACAGTACAACCAAACACTGTTAGGTTCTATTGGGAGTGTCAGGGAGTGTCAGTCAACTGTATCACAGATTCTAAAAAAGCTAAGTCTGGCCCTCTGGACATTCAAAAAACAAAACAAAGCAAAAAAAATAAATTTGTAGAAACGTTTCGTCTTTCGTCCGAAAGACTTCCTCAGTCTGAGAAGCTGTATTCAGCTCAGTCTTATAAATAGCACCCTCTCACAGTGGATCAACCAGTTGGCTGATGACAGCCGAAACCAGCTGCCCACATGATCAAGTAGGACCATCAGCTTAACGATGGATCGTTAGCACCCTGATGGTTGTTTGCTATTCACAGAGGGCTGAGTGATATTAGCAATAACAGCATTGTAAGAGGGGGACAGTTGAACCCGGAGGCCTCCACCACGGACACCCTGGACTCCAGGCCAGCGGTCACTCTTTCAGAGATTAAGATGTTCACATCCTTGATCGAGAGGAACGATGGTTTGAGAGAAGAGTAAAGGAGGCCATCTTTGTGAGAAAAAAAACGTCCATTATTAAACAGGGGTGGAGAGGGTGCTATTGGGTG